>JABAYD010042399.1:0-15485 GCA_014822095.1 Diplotaxis tenuifolia | reverse complement strand
AAACGACGGAGTTAATGTCTTTCCTTTCTCGGGAACCGGGAGTCTCGAAGAATGTCTCACGTGTGAGACGGGAGTGGCACTTCCGCTATTTTGCCTCAGGAGAAAGGATGGTGTCGCCTTTTCCGACGAAGTTGCATAGGGTCACAAATATCCGCGACCCACTTGACCAATAAAAACATCGCGCGGCCCATTTGCTCAATTGCAAACTTGAAAGCGGCCCACTTCGCTAATTAATTCCTTGCATAATAGTCTATAAATTGTTACCAACTTATGTATACTAATAAGCAAATCTTTGTGAATATCCTTTATGTCCTATAATATTCGGTTTCTTTAAATCTAATACCTAATCATTTTAAATTATGTACATATTTTGGCAACCATTATAGATATTTGGCTGTGATGTTTTAGGGCTAACGTTTGTTTTTTCCAAATATTAAGTTCTCGTATGTTGTCTAACATGTCATATGATGTGACCAGTGAAAGAGTTACTTCTTGTTTTGCAGTCGAGGTTTAGAGCGTGTGTCTAGATATTAAACAAAGAATCTGATATATATATAAGTATTAGTTGTTTGATGTGATTTATGTAAAACTTAAATTACAAATCATATAAAGGTAAAGTTAGCAAAAATTAGGAAAAACAGTAGAAGGAAAAATATATTAATTAGGAAAAAATTCGCAATTTACAACCGGAGACTTGTAGCCTGGTGGTAAAATTTTTACGACTGTGAGTTCCGCCTAGATTCAAGTCCAGGCCACCGTCGATTAAAATGAGATGAAAAAGACCGCCTTTGAAGCTACCTATCGCAGGACTCTTAATTTTTCTTGTTGTGTTCTATATTAGAACACCATTTTACAGATATAAGATCATCAAATAAGATAATATAGCAAAAGATTTGGTTAGAATCTCTATTGCTGCATTTAAAAACTGAAAGCTTCATTGTCCTAGTGCTTTTACGAAGTTTCATGAGCTTAACTCACATTATTACAAAAGTACTGGTAAATATCGAGTTCACACTCTCATATTAGGTCAATATTGCATATCATCTCACCAATTAATTTAATTATATTTCAAATTCTGTCAATTACAAATAATTACTTTTTATTTTAAAATTCTGGATAAAAATAATAAAAATGTAAATCAACTTGTAACGCTTAAATATTGTTTTTAAAAAACTATTTAATTTTTTTTAGTAATTTTAAAAATATTTTTGGTGCTTTAGTAAAAATAGTTATTTATTCATTCATTCTTCTTAGATTATCTTAAATAAGAAAATTTGAATACATATGCAAAAATATTTTAAAATTCTGGATAAAATAAAAATAAAAATAAAAATGTAAATCAGCTTGTTCCTCTTAAATATTGTTTTTAAATAATTATATAAAAATGTTTTAGTAATTTTAAAACTATTTTGGTGTTTTAGTAAAATAATTATCAAACATATAAAATACTTATTTATGTTTATTTTTTCATTCATTATTCTTAGATTATCTTAAAATAAGTAAATTTGAATACATGTGCAAGGCAAATATTTGAAGGTGGACTGAGTAATTGCATGTACAAAGAAACATGGTGAATTCACAAGACAATATAAAACCTAGGAGACAACTCAGTACATGGTGCCTGGTCTATGGACATTTCTCATTTTTACCAGGACCTCCATAGTAGAAGTAATGATCCCAATCATCATTGTTTCCGGGCTGAACATTATAACAATTAAGACTGTTCAGTCAATGTACCAAGTCCTTTAGGTGCTTTGAGGTTGTTTGAAGAATCAACCACCTGAAAGTTCCTGAAGTAACTTGCTTTGCTGAAGCCTTCGTCTCGGCATTCAAACATCGAAGCACTTTCTGCTAAGCATGAGAAGAGAAAAGATGGCCAGTATCCTAGAACATCGCCGTTTCCAAATTGCATCCACCAGTGTCCCTCTTTTGGATCCTATGACAAAAGTTAACAGATAATTTCCACTCGAATCTATTTAAAAAGACTTAAGCTTATCTCTTTTATGGCTTTAACATAGGGATTTTTAGCCATCTACCCTAAATGAGAGCCAATATTTGCAACTTACCAATTGATTGACATAAAGACAAAATTTTTCTACAATTTAGGCATTGGTTGGACACTGATACCCTTCTTGCATTTGCTGACACTGTCTCTCTCTTCTGCTGCAGCCACCCTTTTATTTTAATTATACTTTCTTTTTTTCACATTTTTCCTTCAATTGTTTTTTTTGGAATTAAAAACCAATTGATACACTAAACAAAACATTAATTGCACCACATAATAAGAGAAATAATATTGATGTCTCCTCAAATCACCAGAAATAATCACTATTGTCGTTTGTTAACATCTACAATATTTATTAACAAAAGTGTTAGATGTTAGCGAATATATGAATCGAAAGTGTTAGTTGTTAATAAATATCGTAGATGTTAACAGAGGTGGTAGATGTTAACTAATAGATGTACCAAAGGTGGTAACATAAGGTGTTAACTGTTAATAAATATTGTAAATGTTAACAGAAGTATTAGATGTTAACAAATAGATGTACCAAATATGATAATATAGGTGTTAGTTGTTAATAAACATCGTAGATGTTAACAAAAGTGTTATATATTAGCTCTTAACAAATAAATATTTTAAAAGTTTTAATTTCTCTATTATGACATTAAGTAAGTTTGAAAATTAAAGTTATTCTTTAAAAATTAAAATACATTTAAAATAAATAAAATAATAAATTTTCTTTATACAACCACTTAATAACATAAAAAATAAAATAAAAGGATATAGCAAAACAATAGAAAAAAAAGACAAAAACGTCATAAAAATAATTAAGTCAAATCATGTGTAAATTACTAATATACATGTTCATTTAGGGTATATTAGCAAATTATCTCTTTAACATACCTTCCAAATTAGAATACTGATATCATACTGCGAATTACATTATCCAGAGACAGGGGAGATGCTTGCTCCCATTGCTATGTCGCTGTTAATTTGAATAAAACCTGAGACAAGAAGATTGTAGCATGCAGTAGCTTGATATGCATTACTCTGCCTATAGTTTGGGGTAAGTAATGTAAGTAAATACTACATAAGAACATGAGCATAAGAATTTGATTAGACGGTGGTTTCATGGACTTACAGTCCAGTAAGTGAAGAGTCTAGTTGATGAGGATAGGCCAGGTTCCGCAGATTTAGGTAAAGGGACAGTTCTATGCTTCTTCTTGCCATATATTTTAACTGAACTTTCTCTCAAGACATCATCTTCTTTTGTCCTTCTCATGGGAATGGTTCCTTCAACGCATTTACCATATCGATGCCATAACTGAGGGATGTGCGTTTCCTTGCATTTAGATTTAGTAGAAGAAGAAACTTTGTTGTCATCAAAAAGTCTCTCTGGATGGTAATTAGGCTTCATCTAAAGGAAGTAACTTTAACATCAGAACTTATAACAAACACACAAAGCCTAAACAAAATTCTAAAGAAAATTTTGTAACCTGAATCTTGAAGTTTTTGAGGAAAGGATGATCAAAACCTGGTTGCTTTGAGATAGAAACACAGCCATTTATATCAGCATCTGGACTCTGTTTAAACAAACAAACACATTCAAAGTAGGAATTTTCAGTCAGAACACACACAAACACAGAAAGAGGGTCTTAACTTCGAGGAGCACTTTAACTGTAATGTAGCGAAAAGAACCTTAATTATGAAAAATATAACTGAATGAATCAATTGAGACAGGTGCAGTAGTCAGCTTGAAGTATTGATTCCTCTTTGTCCCATCAAATGAACTCAGCTAATAAATACCTCTCTCTCTGAGGAGGCGTTGGAAAGTGATCAGCTGGTGGATGCTAATTGATCCATGGATCAGCGTGGACTGCATCCTTTAAACCAGACATTAAAAACACATTTACCTATTACAATAAGAGAAAATAACAAAAGATTCAGTGACCTCTCGATCTATAGAATATAAAGTTTGAAACAAACTTCAATAATTTAAAGAAACAACCAACTACTTGGCCATAGACCATTAATGCAAAAAAACTAATGGTGAAAAGTTGAAGACCCCATCACACACAAGTCACAACCACAAACTAACCAACCTTTCGTCTATCTAAATAAGCGGGTCATCTAAAAATATTATTTTTCACATCCTTCCCTACCCTCCAACAATTTAAAAACCCTTAATACTACAGTTTCAGACCACTCATGTCATCTGACATGAACACAAAGATAGAGAAGAACGCTTACCACACGGCATTGAAGAAGTGTTCACTACGCCTTTCATACTTAGCAGCAGTCTATAAACATAAAATAAAATACATATTAGCTAAAATAAGAAAATAATTCTAACTGATTACAATGGCTAGAACCATTCAAACACTTTCTCAATTAAATTCTCTAGAAACGCTAAGAAATATCCATAAAAGTTCCAAACTTTCTAATGAAGTAGATAATAAAAAAAGGCATACACCTTAGTGAAGACATCAACACCACATTCCATGGCGAGTTTAGCCAAGAAGAGATCATCAGCCAAAAGCTTTTCCTAAATCCAGCGAACTGCATCCGCCACCCTATCACAGCCGATCTTCTAAACCTCAATGAACCGGGTGATAACCGATCCAGTAATCCGACCCAACACAATAGCAGCTGCTGGATCCTTTGGTAGACTCTCCAACTCTGTCCCAAACTCAGTGAATATCATCTCGCCTCGCTCATGTTCATATCCATATCCTCCCCACCATCTCCATTGTTCTTAACCTCCGCAGCTACCACCATTGCTTCCTCCGTTGTTATTGTTGTTTTTGTCAGAGTCGTCGTTATCGATTGAGGCGGAGAAAACCTGGGAGATAGTGACTGCGGCGATTGAAAGAGTGTAAGAAGAGGAAGAGGAAAGGTTCACGATTCGTCGAAGAAAAATTAGGGTTCGAATAAAATTAGAAAGGGACATAGCGTCAATGGGCCTCCTGGACCACTCAAATTAACATGCTCGTCTGTGAAATATTAAAGCCCAAATTCTGAAAACATTTGACAACGTGGCTAAACGATAAAACCTGATTGGCAAATTAATTTATCTGATGTGGACCCTCTAGCTAAGGCTCATATCGAGCTTTTAATATTAGTTTGATTATATACTATAAAATTTGACCAGTGCCCCGGCACAGGTGTTGTATCTAATCTGTGTTCAATCGTAAGTTTATAAATCACATGTTTTATAAAAAATATCATATATTTATTTTATATTTTGTAATTTGTATATAGAATATAATATATTATTTTATAGTATAAATGTTTGATAATTTTTTATTTGTATATAATATTATATTAAATTAATTATAAGTTAATGCCATTTGATGTAATACTGGTGATTAGTTATAATATTAATAATGGTAGAATTGATTTTGTTAGAAAATATTTAATTTATTAGAAGTGTAATGTCTTAATGTGTAAATAAAAATAAATGGTTATCCATGTTTCCAAACAGTTTATATTAATTCTACAATTCATGTTTCCAAACAACTCTAAAAGTTACTTCAGTTTTAATAATATAAACTAGATTTTGACCCGCGTTTTTCAAACGTGGAAATTTTTTATGATTCAAAATTTATATAACTGATTTTTATCTTTATTTAAAGTATGTTTTCGTATAAAAGCAGTAATCCAGAATTTTTGGTGATGATTGTTTTGCATTAATTTTTAGTTTCTGATATTTATTTTTAGATTTGATTTTAGATTTTATTTTTTGGTTTTTAGTTTTTAAGTTTCTTTTAAAATTTTCAGCTTTTTGTTATGGTTTTTAGTTTTTAGATCGGTTGTGTTAGTTTGAATTAATATTACCAACAAACAAATCTCAAATGATCGAACATCTAATTTAAAATTGAAAATGACAATTTTTAAAGAAAATAGCAATAGTTTATTTTGTAAATAAACAAAAAACAAAAATATAATCCGCGTTTTCAAGTATTGGTTTGGTTTTTAGTTTTTTTATTTATTTAGTTTTTGGTTTTGCTTTACATTTATTTATTTTTTAAATAATCAGTAAATTATGTAATAAAAATAAAAAGAACGGTATATTACAATTTCTAAAATCTATTGGTTTCATATAATTAGTAGATTTTCATATTTATTAAATAATTGTTAAGATATGAATTCTAGTGGTTTCATATAATTAGTAATTTTTCATAGTTCATATTTTGATGATATAGGAATATGCATATTAATCGTGTTGGTTTAATTTAATTAATACGGTTCAATCAACTATATATTATATATTATTTATAACACTCTAGAAATAATTCAAATTTAAATGACAACTTGTATGAGTAAAGATATTCTGTTTTTTTTTTCAATTTTTTTTATGAAAGATGTCTTCGTTAATATTGTATTATCCACATTTATTATATTAGTTTATCACTCATAAATTTGCATATACATTGTATATATTTAAATTAACATATATACATATAAATGATAAATGTATTCACAATCACTTATATAATTTTATATTAACTTTTACTATTATAGTTTTGTCGTTTTGCTAAAATTTAATGTATATGAAGTTTGGATATATTTTTGCGGGTATATTAGTTATATTTTTTACACTTTAAGATGTTTGCTTTGATCCCCTAAAATGCTAAGCTCAACACTTCCCAGAACAGTTATATTTTCCCTTTAGAAAGTTTACAAGTAAATAATTAAATTTTCTTAAATCTACAACCAAAATCTTACAGCAAAAATATTTACAACGACAGTCTAGATCAAAGTGTATAAAGCTACAAATCATCCCCATCAAACCCTCACATGTCTATGTTTTTTTTTTTGGGAACAAGTGGTAATGTCTATATTTGTTTAAATGTCTCACAAAGTAGACAAATGGCAAGTACAGTAGAAGGTAATACTAATGCTAATCCATAGATTTATTACAGTTATAGTATCTAAAAAACTTCATTCTTCAAGGAAGATTTGAATCTCCAATCGAAGCATCAATGATAGAACTGTGTGTTGATTGGGAGGCAAAATCACCCATGCTTGAGAGGCAAAATCTTGGCGTCCGAGGCACAGGTAAAGTGCTTATGCTATCCGTGAGCATCGATATGCTGGCAACGTTGGACGATCTGCAGGATCTTCTTGAATACATAACATTGCAATATGGATGCATCTAAAAACTTCATCATTTTGATAACTGTCTCCCATTGTTGTATCCAGTAGTTTTAATGGGGACTTATTCCTCCAAAGCCTCCAAGCCTAACAGTAACATATGTGACCAGTTAAGTTAACATATCCGTTTTACCATACACATGTACACTGAAAGATTATAGACTCGCATGTATGACCAAATTGCTATCAGTGTCATCAATATGGTAGAACCAGCTATTCATTTTGCCACTTATAATCTCCAGAACCAATATTCCAAAGCTATAGACATCAGATCTCATAGAGAAATGACCACGCATTGCATACTCTGGGGACATATAACCACTGTAACATAAAGCAATGGTTTTAATCCTACAAAGCAATCACCACAGTAGCTTTACAAGTTATTAAGAGCAAAAAAATACTATGTTCCGACGATGGTTTTTGTGGTGGCTTTACTTTGGTCAGGTCCAAAACTCCTCGCAGTACCAAAATCTGCAATTTTTGGGTTCATATCGGCATCTAAGAGTATGTTACTGGCTTTGGGATCTCGGTGTATAATTGTAGGATGTGAATCATAATGAAGATATTGAAGCCCTCGAGCAATCCCTTTAATAATATTGTACCGTTTCGTCCAATCCAGTTCACCTTGCCTTGTAGGGTCTACACAGTGCATAAATATAGTTCCATTAGCTACAATAAAATCCAACTCTTTGCAACTTAATTTTATGTATTGAGTAAGTTCATATCATACCAAATAGAGAATAGTCGAGGCTTTTGTTGGGTACAAACTCGTAGATAAGTATCTTTTCTTCTCTTTCTACACAAAATCCAAGAAGTCTAACTAGGTTCCTAACTTCATATGCTGAAGCTTTGTGCAAAGAAGAGCCTCGTTCTTGAACTCTTTCGCGCCTTGTCCAGATGTTTTCGATAGCCTCTTCACTGCTACTTCAGTTCCACTTGGAAGCTTTCCCTACAAAACACAAGAAGCTTATTGATTCAGTACATAGAAAATACAAGTAGCAATCCAGACAAAGAAATAACTAGTCACCCTGCACACTTCACCAAATCCACCTTGCCCAATCATGTCACTGTCCGAAAAATTATCAGTGGCAGCTTCAATCGTCTTAAGTTTGAATTTCAGTGAGTTTATTGGTATGAACTCATCACCAACTGCACAAACAAAGTGAAACATCTTCCTCAACATCCAATTTTTTTGTTACTTATTTTGGCTGCATAAAGAGAAACCAATCAACCTTGAACTGTAACTGTTTTATATGCGTTATGTCTCTTGAAAACCACAAATCCTACAACAAGTAGTACCAAGATAACGATAATAGGGACAATAACTGCCACAATAGTTCCCATCGAAATTGTTTTTCCATCTGCATAAACCGTGAAATCACAAACAGTCCTTGAAAATTTAATTATCCAGTTTCACATTTAATCTCACCAATATTCTTGTTCCAATGTTTACCTTTGCCGGGTTTACTAGCTTGATCGCTTACTGGAGTAATCAAAGAAAGAGGTGGCTGAGGTAAAGCTTTTGGTTGAGGCGGTGACAATGTAACATTCTCAAAACCTCCAGCAAAAGGATGCAAATCCCATCGGATAATGCAACTCGGTCTTGTAATAGAGCCACCTTGTTTATCGCGACAACATAAAATATAATCATCAAGATTGGACCTAAGACAATACCCACAATACCCTGGAGAAAACTCAGGTGTACATTGCATCATCGCGTACATTGTTAGTGAAGTTGTCAAGGAAGCAACACCAGCTGCATAATACTTATGTCCATGAGTTCTCGAAGGAGCTTCAGTAATGGTACGTTCCATTAAGTCTTCTCCGATTCTATCGAATACTGTTACATTAGAGTTGATATCTCCTGTTTCGTACAGCTCTTGTGACGGTCCAATATCGTATGATCCATAGAAGGAAACGTTGGAATAACGTACCATACAAGAATCTGGCCATGTATAAGCTTCTGTCTGGTTAGGACAGCTTTGTGATAACCTGTCTGATGCGTTTTTGATGCAATCCGAACAAGTCTCTGGTTTGGTTCCAGGGATACACATGGCAAGGATGAAGATTCTGTTGGGGTCTTGACCGATGGAGGAGTTGAAGAAACCGTTGTGAGAAGTGACGTTAGAAGCAAGAGAAGAGAGGATTCGACGACGGTTTAAGTCGTAAGTAGAGTTGGGTTTAAAGAATCCGTTGA
The DNA here is from genome assembly GCA_014822095.1 of Diplotaxis tenuifolia. Taxonomy (NCBI): domain Eukaryota; kingdom Viridiplantae; phylum Streptophyta; class Magnoliopsida; order Brassicales; family Brassicaceae; genus Diplotaxis; species Diplotaxis tenuifolia. The sequence goes on along the minus strand of JABAYD010042399.1, from coordinate 6,129 downwards.
AGCAGATTTCTTGTGCAGAATCCAGGGCTATGAGGGAAAGCAAGAAGATGGGTAAAAATGAAGTCTTGAGTTTCATATTCTCAAAGATCAGAACCAAAAGCTTAGGTGTTTAGAAGTTAGATTGTTAGAAGTTAGAGAAGGTCAACTTCAAATACCGTATGAAACTTTTTTCTGCAGATTTATGTATTGAGAAAATGACAGCGTTGACTCCTATCAAACCCTCCAAGTTGGTCAAAGAAGACGGCAAGACATAGAGAGAGACCTCTCTCTCGCGGAAATAAATGATTACAAGGATCAAAGCTATTACTATCACAACTAATGATATGGAGTCATACACTCTGTATTGCATTAAGAACAGATAATAAGTGTTAGTTTAGGAAAACTAAGCAAGGACATTGTGAAAGAGGCTTGAGAATCTCTGTTATTCAAACTGCGTGTTTTAAATACGTGGTTGGCAAAAACAAAATAAAAAACACCAAGTGACCATGTGTTTTTTCTATGCATGTGTGCTCTTTAACGGATCCAAGAGACAAAGATTTGAGAAGATAAGGCGTTGACTTTGTCAAAGCCTGAAAGCTGGTCAAATGGTCAAAGCTACTAGAGTGTGAAATGGCCTGAACAATAACCAAAAAAACGTGTCGGAAACATAAAGTTAAAAAGGGGAGTCCTTAACGGAGCCAAGAGATTAAGCTTGGAGTCAATAGCAGCGATGGAGTCAAGTCAACAAACAAACTTTAAAAACCTAAATTTGCCTGAATATTCGTTTTGTACTATTCCATATACGTGATAACGTGAACCAACCAACACTGTAAAAGAAAAGAAAAGAAAATTGGTAGAATTCACAAGGTAGAATGACTTAGAAATAGGAACTTATGTTCATTTAAAAAGGGTGATGTCTCTTCCCACCAAAATATACCTCGCCAGCCGTGAGAGATTGCGTTTTTTGGGGACACAGTTAGAAAATCTTCTGTTGGGCAATATTTCCCTAAAAGTGTTCGTCCTAGCAGGCTTTCAGGATTGTTAATGATCCGCCAGCTGAGTTTAGCTAGATATGCTTCATTGAAGCTTTGGATATCTCTAACTCAAGTCTTCCCTGCCTTTTACGGCCTCACCAAACTTCGGTTGAGAGTATTCAATATAAATGTGTTTAAAAAAGAATGAATTTAAAAAGGGTAATACTTCGTTATCACACCTGACCCCGCTGTTAGTCCCCACAATTACACGAAACTTCTGTGTCCATAGGACTGTAACTTTGCAAAAGCATATATGCTATTGAAATTGTCAGAAAATACTGAAATTCCCCCCCCCCAAAAAAAAAAAAAAGTGTCACAGTCACAAGCTTCTCTCGTGTGGTTCTCCTAAAAAAATGTTTATACTTTCAGATTCATTTGGTTTTGTTCTTTTTTCTTTTAATTTTGGTCCGATAGAATTTTGATGTTTTTCCAATTCTATAGTATGATGATTTCCAATTCATACAGTAAGTTCATATCCTAATAAGGGTTTATTATTTAAAGTTTAAGGTTTAGATTTAAGATAAAAGTGTGATACACAATATAATATGTTGTATGATTTTTTAATAGTATGATTTGATAGAGTGATAACCACGTAAACGTGATATTCAGCAATGTTAAAAAAAATAGCTAGATGGTAACTAGGTGAGGGAGTGACTATATTCAGAGCATACCCAGCCTAGGCGAGACATATCGATTTATTATATATATAAATAACATTTATATAAGATATTTTAGTTTTTAGGGTTAATTATAAAATTATTTTGAATTATCAAAATTACATATACAAAATAGAGCTTTTTGCAGATTTGACCTAGAACCTATGTTACATGGAAATAAAAGCGGATGCGCGGAAGCGGAATCGAGACTTAAAAAAAAAATAAGAAACGGATACGTCTTGGAAACGTATATCGAAATATATATATATATAAGAAGATATAAAAACTTATAATTAAGAATGATATGATTTTAGTTTAAAATAAAGCATTTATTCATTTATTATAATTTTAAATGATTGTATATTATTCATTTATTATAATTTTAAATAATTTTTAAATATTTTATAAATAATTGGTACAAGATATTTGAATGTATATGCTAGATCTCTAATAAAACAGTTCTTACATATGATTTATAGTATTAATATTTAGTATTTAGTATATATATTCTCACTATATATACTATATTATAAAAGTAAAAAATGATTTTATATTTTATTTATTTATATATAACATTATGTTTTTAGAATTGGAAGCATGATTCCAAAGTGGAATCGTAAGCTTCCAACGTGTTTTTATATAGGTTAGTTACTAGGGTAGACCTGCCCTACTGACGGGATTTGATCAATCGATTTTATAAAAACTTTAATTTTATATAGATTTATTTGTATGTTAGGTTGGGTGTGAATATGATTTTGTGTCTACAATTAAAATCAACTATATAGCTAAAACTATTAAATTCTTATTTTTTGCTGTTTTAATCCTGATTGGTAAAGTTTAATAAAATTTTCGGTTTTATAACAATAAAATACATAAATCAATCGGATTTGGTCAAAGAGGATGAGAGTCAAATTTCTAGTACCACTATATCCTTTTTTTCTTTGTGATAGTTTATAAAATAGTGGAGAATGACATTTTCTTTTGAGAAAATCTTTGTCAAAATTATTGTAATAATTTTGTATTATGTTAGTAATTGATATTATTAACAATTGAGACTATTTTGACGGGATGTGGTAGTTCGTTTAGTAAAGACCTTAGGGACCAATTGTCATGCCTCTGGGTTCGATGCCAGGCGGAGGCGAACTGCCCATTCACGTTACCAAAAAGCAGTATTGGTGTTGGTCCTTGTCTCCAGCCCAGGTAAAGTCCTCTCGGATGAAATGGACCGCTGCCTAACCGGGCTCAGGGGAATGACTCACGTAAGTGGGGAACTCATGGATTACAAAAAAAAAATAAAAAATAATAAAAAATAATAATTGAGACTATTTTTGGTCTTTGTTTGTTTTTTGTGTGACATTTTGTTGGTTATATTTTCTTATATATTATGTAATTAATTGCAGTAATAAATTTATTAATAAGGAAGAAATAGAGAAATAAGAAAAAAATCAATAAAGGTGATGAATGTATTATTTTAAATGAACAAACTGAATATAACTTATTGTAATTTGGGAACAGAGAATATTTCGACTAATATATTGTGTCTCGCCATGTAGTCAATTATGTTCATTCGGATCTAGTCAATTATGCATTCGCGATGACAAATATGGCTAAATAGAACTACCAAAAGATTTAACATACAATTAAATCATTTTTTATACTTTCCTGTTTTCACAACATTTGCTTTGTTGTGGGATGTGTCCACAATTCAACTGTAAAAGAATCATCAAATGTTTTAAAAACACAATAACAAAGTGGACTATATGTTATTTCCGTGTAAACTGAATTATAAAATCATTGTTGGTTAAGATTTTGTTTAGTTTTCTATTGATTTTATTATCAGATTATTTTGTGGGATAATACAAATAATTGGTATATTTCACATAGTTAGATAAAAAAATTTTTTTGGTTAGATAATTGTTCGAACATATTTTGAGAGTGTGTTCAATAAGAAAGAGTAATAAAATGAAGTTCAGCGTTATTGCATTTTTTTAGAGAAGGCTAAATATCCTTTGTTGCCTTGATCAGGTTGAAAGCACATGTAGGATTTGAAGATTTGTATAATCGTGTTGAAGAACTATATATATATATATTGTGCGTACACATAGTTTATGTTGATGTTTATTACGTAGCGTCCGCCAGTTAAGATTTAATTACATTTTAGGAAGATTGCTTGCTGTAGTCAAAAGCTTGAAGTTTCAACTCTTGTTAGTATATGATTACCAAAAAAACTCTGCTTAAAACATGCTTTAAGCATATGTTTGACTGTTTGCGTGACGGTTTATAGTAGCCAAACATATTAATATCTTGTTTGCCACGCAATCTGTGTTATGTATTATTTTGCTGCAGCATATTGTTGTGTACCACTGTATTTGTACGGTTGATTTGTAAAGCAATTTGTGGTATATATTTAATTAATTGAAGAGGATCGGAAGTGAAAACTAAAAAAGCAAAGCATGCAACTCTTCGTAAAATAGAGCTGTGATTGTAATTTAAAATTTTTTAAAAGGTAAAGAAGAAAAGCAAGAGTCGTTGTCAAATAACAAAACAGTTGAATTTATCATTTTTTGTAATAAAAAGATTTTGGACATCTCTCAAAAAGTTCATTCGGTTAACCCTTTTTTATATGATTAGCAACAAATTGCATCCTTATTTTTCATTGTGCGCCACGTAGTATTCAAGGAAAGACCACCTTATTATCCTCCAGCATTTGTCCACTTCAGCCATGTTAGTGCGCCAGTTATGGTGGTCCATATATCTCTTCCTTTTTTCAAACTTACATGTGCAAAGAATTGGCAAAATGTAAAGATAAAGAACCGTTATTGGCTGCTAGATTTAGGTGGCGGAGACCTTTTCTGGTGTTCTTAAAACTGTGATCCTGCTTGTCTGAAGGAAAAAAAAGACACAGTAGCCTTTACTAACTTGGTATTGAATGAACACAACTAAAATAAAATAAGAAGTTATGTAAAATAGATTGAACAAAACAGACATTTTAAGCTAACAAACACCACTCTTATATGCTCTGGAGTGGTTAGACGCACTCAAATAACAGAAGTAAAACTAATGCAAAGTATAAGTGGAAGAACAATAAAATCTTAATGAAAAGAGGTACCTTTGACATCCATTCAGTGACTTCTTTGACTCCATCAGTTTGTGTCTTTCTCTCCGTCGATATTGAGACAAATCTAAAACATATATATCAATTCGGTTTCAGATCAGAGAGCCTCTTAGATATAATTCAAACCGTACAATTCACCAATAAGTTAGTGGCCAACTGGGCATTCAGCTTCAAATAGCGAGCTTCTCACGTACAATATCTCATCAGGAATGTGAATACTAAGTTCAATCAGAAAAATGCTACTTCTCTCCTTTATATATCCTAAAACCCTACAAAAGAGGATAAAAGAGAGAAAATAAAGACAAAGCCAGCTTTATATGACATACAATTCTTGTTTTGTCACATTGTTTTGACCCACGAAATGAATTGAAGAATTGAATTGGAGCTTCAAGGCAACATAGTAAAGAGATAAATATTACGCATTAGACGCATAATCAGAAGTAGAAAGCTCGCAATTTTCTCTGTGGATTAGACCACGGCTGTATCTATTGTTCCTTAGAACAACAATGAGACCCAATGGATTCTGTGACGTTTGTACCAAGTAGAAAGCTCATCGTTTTCCTTCCCTATCCTTCTGTGTCTTTCCATCAACGGCTTCTCCTTCCATTGTCTATCTCTCCACCCTCCGCCTCTTAACCGCAGCTTACTCTTCGTAAAACCCAAATCACTTTCAGCCGAACCGTTTCCAGAGATCTCTGCACGCGCTTGCATCTGAAACCCGGAACAATGCCGCTAAGGTCGGGTTCTTCATCAATCTGTAGCATTTATCATAAAAACTTGATTTAGAATTTTTATAAAGTTGCAAACTTTAGTTTCTGAATACTCGAGAAAAGTGTCACACAGATATAGACAATAAATAACCGGATTTAAAACCATATTCCAAAGAGAACAATATAATATCGAAATTACCTATCCTAATAAATACGAATCTAAACACAGATGTGTTCAATGATGAACATTAAGAAAACAGTTTCTAATGTAGTAAGATTAGTGAGGATGATGTTTATGGGAATAACTCATACCTATTTATAGGAGGAGTTTCACCGCCTGTAAGAGAGATGATAAGTATATAATGAGAAATCATGGACAGCGTGAGTCCAAAAGGAAAGAACGATGTTAATGGGGATGAACACTTAATACCGTAACGTAACATAGTCGATGATTCAGGAACGAAACGTCACGAATGATAATCGTGGTTCCAGAAGGATATTAGAGACGGAGAACCTCGAACAACCCCCATTCGAGTTTGAGTTATTTACAGTTTTAGAGCACCAAGATGAAGAACCCTAGATCTATTGAAGAAGACGAATGTGAGGGGTACGCGACGTTTTAGTTTTTGATTCAG
>JABAYD010042384.1:0-10310 GCA_014822095.1 Diplotaxis tenuifolia | reverse complement strand
TCATCCGAGATTAGGACTCATAGACATGGCTAGATCATGATCCCTTTAACCATGGTGTCTCGACTCTTTTTCCCTCATCAAGGTTTTATCCCAATGGGTTTTTTTTTGAGAATTCAGCCAAAAAAAGCACGAACTTTGCACGAATTGCCAAAATAAACATGTACTCGACACTGGCCAAAAAAATACTATACTTTTGTTGACTTTTTAATTTTATTAAGAAACTTTTGACTGACTGGCCAATTTGACACACCGTTAATCCGCACGTTTTTACATTTTATTTTTAAAAACAAACATACGTAAAATGACGTCGTTTCATCATAACGCCCAAATTTAACGTCGACTTAATGCCGTCAAAAAAATATGTTAACTCTGCTAACGGTGTGTCTAAATGGCCAGTCAATCATATGTTTCTAAATAAACATAAAAAGTCAGCAAAAGTATAGTGTTTTTTTGGCCAGCCCACATGTACAGGTTTCTTTTGGCAATTCGTGCAAAGTTTGTGATTTTTTTGGCCAAATTCTCGTTTTTTTTGTAAGGTTTTTAATGAGGGAGGTTTTCATGGCTTTCAAGCTTGACATGTTCCCATGGTCAAGCTTGAGGGGGAGTATTAAATATTAAAATAAAAGTGTCTCTTCATTGTTAGCTTCTCTATTATGCCAAGTGTAGCTTCTCTATTATGCCAAGTGTGTTTGGCTACTAGAATAAGTATGTTCTTTTATTGGTCTTCTCTTTAATAAGCAATTGTAAAGTCACTTTTCAGATCTAAGGAAAATTATTCTCTCATTTCATCTTTCTCTCTTGTTCTTCATTCTTCAGCAATAATCTCTCACTAAACTTCTCATATTCTCACAAATTTAACACAATCTACATTCTCGAATCAGAAATTAGTCTATGTACATGGTGTACTTAGTTATTTGTTTTCAGTGTTGCTACGTGTTACAATTTACAAATATATTTTTTCTTGGCAACTGCGTGTATATTACACTACTTACTATATTAATCTTAAAATCAGTTCCAGTTTAAAGTGGTCTGAATATCTAGACTACACCGTACACGCCTCGGCGGCTCGGCCTATTGGTTTGATGGGGACGTATTTGGTATCGATCTCAAAGAGTGTTTGCCACATTGAGAAGTAATGCTTGCCTCGGTTCTTGATCTCAAAGAGTCGCCATTCTTCTTCCTTATAATAACACAACGAGGAAAAAAAGATTAAACTCTGATCCATGTAAGTAAGATTATATGTTAAGGGTGGATTAGTGAAGTTAGTGTTTCAGATCACTCGAATTACCATTTTTATCAAAAGGGTAACAAAAGAAAGGAAGTAAGTTTGAATTTGAAGAGAGCCTACCATGTGAGTGTTGGAGAGGAGTCAGATTTGTCGGTGAGGAAGCCAAGATCGCCGGTGAGATTCGGGTGGACTGTGGAGAGAGAGATTTTAGTCAACGCTCTGACCGTTGACTTTGTACTTTCTCCTTTATGACCATTTTAGATAGGTTCGCATCTGTATCCTCTTTCATTGATCTTTTGACTTAAAAGTGTTTGGGCTTAACTAAGCCCAACTGAAATTAATCTATAAATTAAAAGCGACAAGAATAAACAACAAGTGGACGTGCCGGAGTGGTTATCGGGCATGACTAGAAATCATGTGGGCTTTGCCTGCGCAGGTTTGAATCCTGCCGTTCACGTTTTTCAAATAGGTTTTCCTAATTACTTTCTTTTTCTTGTACCACAAACCAAGCGAAACTTTTAGCATAAATAATTGGGAAAGTCATTGGACTCATTTCTGTTCCAAATCGATTATTTTGGTTCTGTCTGAAAATTGGTTCTTTTGGTTTATCTTGAATGAACATGGCTTAAATAAAATTGGTTCTTTTGGTTCTGTCTGAAAATTGGTTCTTTTGGTTTATCTTGATAAGTTACATAACCATTCTCTAGTGTTTATCAGTGAGAATACATAACAAATGGCTTAAACCTTTAACACAAAACAGCTGCTTCTGCTACTTCGATTTCAGATTCTGCGTCGTTAGCTTCTGCATTTTGGATTTTATTTCATTGTGAAAAGACATAAGAGATCTCTGCCTGCTAGAGAACGCAAAGCTGATCTGCTTAATCTCTTCCTCCATCTCTTTCCTTCTCTTCATTTCCACATTAAGATCTTTCAAAGCATTCTCTTTATCAGATGCAATCACTCTCAACCTCTGAGTTGACTGAGAGACTGCTGCATCTAATGAATCTCTTTCTTCCTTCAGGAACTGTACTTCCTTTTCCAGCTTCTCATGGCTCTCTCTTGAAGCTTCTAAAAGCTGTTTATCCATAGACAACTGTTTCTCCAGCTGGTTATATCTTTCCTTGATGTTGCTGAGCTCAGACTTCAGCTTCTCCTCCTCCAAAGCAGCCGCTTCTTGTCCCTTAAAAGTCAAATTCAACCATGTCTTAGATAATAGTAGTCTGACCACAAGATCTTATTAAATTAAACAAGAATCAGTTCCTGCTTTTCCCTTAAACACTGGTATATAGAGATCCAAAGTATAAGAAATGTGCAGGGGTTTCATCCTCGCAAAACTATAGAAACAAATAAGTAAAATTGATCGACAAGGAAGCTACCTTGTTGTGGGAGTTAAGAATTTTATCTTTAGCTTGTGCGTCTGACACCAACGATGAGGTTGTGTTCTTCAGACTCACACGAAGTGTTTTCCATTGATCAGATAAAGGATGGTCTATGTTGCTACCCGCTTTCTCACCATCCATTATCATTGGGAATTGTGATTCTAGAGTTGAAAGAAGGCTCTCTGTGATTTCAGTTGCACCAAAGACTAGCTTTCCTGTTGGAGATTCTTCCTCACCCATTAAGGTCTGACAAAAAGCAAAAGAAATGTCCTTTTTTTATAATCTGAAAATCAAAATCACACAAAAAAAAGAAAGTTTTTTCACCTCCATTGTGACTAAAACATCCTTGTAGACATCCTTGCAATTAGCAACTGCATCTGATAACAGTTTTGGAATTTCTTTCATGGGAAGCGTTTCTTCTTTGAGCTCAGATATCTCTCCCATAAGTTTGTTGTTCTGAACTACTTGTTCGTTGAATTTTACCTGAGAATACATAATTGATGCATATTAAGAAAGTAGAATTCATTTAATTCCGATAGCAATGTCTAATTTATGGTTAAACATAAATTAAAACCAAAAGAGCATATTCACTTGAGCAACCAATAAAAGACTAACCTGCAGACTGTCCTTCTCATTAGTCAGCAACTCAATCTGACTTTTGAGATCTTCCACCTCTTTGTGATTCTCACGCGAGCATTCCTAAAAGAAAGTTGACGAAAAATTATGGCCGGCATTTAGGAGCATAAATTTGCATAATGTCTGCGTATTCATCTATGTGAAGTTTCAAAATTAAGTAATTCTCAGCATACAGGAGCTAGATACCAGCCGGTTCTGATACAGCCGGTTCTGATAAACTAGAGTGTTTGAATGCAAAGTTGCAAACTAGAAAAGAGCGGTGAAGAAAGAGACCAGATCCCCAAAGAAAAGAGGAATGAGAGTTGCTTTGATCATATGCATCCAGGCAGAAGTCCCTGTTCAATGTGATTATGCTACTATTCGAAGATTAAAGGAGTGAGGTATATGTATGTACTCACCGTGGTTGCTGCAGTTAATGGAGTGGGTTGCCTTTTAATTGCAGGTGTAAACTGGAGTTGATCAAGGTCTGCAACAAAGCCCTTGTTTAGTTTCGTCCAAGTGTCTTCATCGGCCACGTCCCCCAGTGAATCAGCTATCGGACTAAAATCAGACAGTCCTGAATAATTCGACCGAGCAACCACAAAGGAAGGTTCAGCTGATTTAAAGAAAGGAGTCCCAAGAACATCGCTGCTATCACTGACATTGCATCGCCTATCTGGATTCCTTCTTAAACTAACAAAGTCCTGCCAATAAAGATGTTACATTAACAAAAGCTTTCATCCACCACATTAGAATAAAAGCAAGGTTTACTTCAATGAGATGATCGGAGGAGTTTGCTAAGTAAAGCCCAAATCTCTTTACTAGGTTGTTTTACTTCAGAAAAATGTCTGTCTGTAACGGTTGAGAACCATCATGCAGAAGAGCCAAAGAATACATCTGTACCTCTGATTGGTTCATCTTGAAGTCTGAATTCGTGACAAGATTGTTTAAGTTCTCAATTTTCAACTGTTGCTCCTTGATGCATTGTTCCTGCTCCTTCTGTTTTCTTCTCTCCTCCTCCAGCTGTGTCTTTAGCCTTTCACATTCTAGCTCATACTGGAAATCAAACAAAAAGGTAGCTGTTTAGTATGCCCGCTCAATGTTCTATAGAATACATACACAAGATAAAAGCGCAAAAAGCTACCTTAAGCATCTGATTGCTTAACTTTAGCATCTCTTGTTCCAACACTTCAGCATGGGATCCCTACACAATTCAGTAATGTTAATATAGTCCCCAATCCTAGATGTATTTGATAATAAAATATTGATAATACCTCAAGCTTCATACGTAGCTCTTCTATCTCTGATTTTTGACGTTTCAACAAAGCAGCATCAGTCAAGATCTGATGCATTAAAACACTATTAGATCTCAATAAAGAAGAAGACAAACAATCAACAGGACACAGAGAAAAAAAGTGAGCTAAATCTCTCCAAAGAATCTTGCGCTCATTTTACATGCTGACCTCATTGACTTGAGCACAGTTGGTGATGCGTTTGGCTCTGCTTGCAAATTGGAGAGTTCCTTTTGATTCCTCAATATGATGCTACACACATGAGCATGCAACTTTGATAAGTTGATTGACTAAGTTCATGTGTAGATGATTAACGAAAGCCAGGAAAATGCAAAACCTGACAAAGAAAACTTATTTTACCTCTTCTGGTGCGATAGTGCATATAATGCAAGTCTTCGCATTACCACCAAGCGCAGGCTGAAGAATTCTAGTTAGCTTACTGTCTCGGTACGGAATATGTGCCCTATAATCAAGAATATCAGAAATGAGCTGAGCTGTATCGTTGTTACGTGTAGCTAAATGAAAGGATAAGAAAGTACCTTAGCTTTGAACTTTCACTTAGCTTATTGATAACATTACCAAGAATCATTAAGCTCTTATTAATGTACTTCCCTTCTGTCAAGCGCACTCCACCAGCACCGGTTTTAGCAATACGCTCAGATCCAGCCAAGTCAACCAAATTCTAGATTCCATTAAAACAACACCAGTAAGAAATTATCACTTAATGTAACTTTCTACATAATGTAGCTTCCACAAGAAGAGAAAATTATCACTCACCAAGACTGAGACACGGATAGCATCCGTGGAAGAATTTTCTTTTCCCCTGCTCTCAATCACCTATCCCACCAGAGAGATCAGATCAGAAATAATCACTTACAAAACATTAGAACCTTCAGTTCGTAGCTTTGAAAACCCCTTACCATTCTGAAGATGGTATGGGACCTGCTACTGTGAACGTTCATGTTTGTCTCTCCAAAGTGCCTATTAACTGTTAATTAAAGAAAACCAAGTCAATATGCATAATCAAAATACTTCTTAGTTTAGCTTTGGCTTACAAACCTTCTCCAGAATCTAAAAGCTTTAGAATCTGTTCAGCGTCACTAACAATCTCTTCCTTAAGACCAGCAACAAACACTCCACGCTGCACATCAGAGACAAGCAAGCGAGTTAAATCAGGCAAAACTAAAAAATGCTCAATCAAAACCAACCTCCCAATGCTCATGAATCTGTAGCCTCTGGTTCTCAACAGCTAAAAGATCATTAATTTCTTCATTATAAATCTCCATGTAGGAAACCCGTATGAGAAACTCACGGTCCGATATCTAAAGATCATCAACACAACACAAATTAAAAGCTGTACTCTTTATTTCTAAAACCTCGCGGACCGTTGAATAGATCTGAGACTCACCGTTTGTATTCTTTCAAATACATCTTTGATAGATCTTCGAATAATCCCTGGATCAGTCTCAGAACCCGTCATTGTAAACGTCTTTCCACTACTAGTTTGCCCATAAGCAAACGCAGTACCTAAACAAGAAAGTAAACTCAAAATCAACCTCGCAAAAAGTCGCGATTTTGTTATTATTTGAGTCAGATTCAATTACCATTGAAACCGTCAACGGCGGCATGAATGATATCCTTGGTGAGAAGTTCGTAGACACATGCGTTCGTAGACCTTTCGTCGAACACATGATCTGCAAAAAGACAAAAACACCACAGAGATTATAAAGATGAGATTTTTAAGCTATCCAGATGCGTAGAAACCGAAACCCAGAACGGATTGAGAGAGATTCGTAACCGAAAGCGTAAGAAGCGGTGGAGATTGGGGTGTCGAGTGACTTGTGAAGAGTGATGCGATTGTCTTCGACTTTCCAGAGAGAAGATCCGTTTTCCGGCGATGATTCCGGCGTCGGCGGCCTCACTCTGACAGCTACACAGATCTTCTCCATCTTCTTCCCTAATACGAAAGTGCCGTTTGAAATTTGAAATCTCGAAATAAAAGATGCTTTAAGCATTTGAGGGCAGTTTAAATTACGATACTATCCTCTTTCTTTTTTGGTAACGCGTTCTGTTTTTGGGTAGTTCTTTTATATTCGATTGACTTACTATCTCCAAAACCCCCCCTTAAAACTTCAAGGTTTTGTGCACTCCAAAACGCAACATTAAAACTTAAAATTTTAAGGTTTTGTACAGTTTTCAAATATAAGGTTTCACTGTACAAAACCTTATATTTAAAGTTCCTTACTTTTCCAATGTAACTTTTCAAATACAGTCAATAACTTTTATATTTAATCATTTTAGTCCTTTTCAATAAAAAATATTTAATAAACTATAATAAATATTATACAAAATAATATTACAGCAAATAAAATACAAGAAAATTAAAATACAAACACACAGTAATAAACATATAAATATTACACAAATTAAAAATATTACATATATAAACATTACAACAATATTAATATTAAGGAAAATTTGATCCCGGATCTCCACTACCACCAAAATAGTTTCCCTAATATTCTGGTGCATCTGAAGGTTGTTGTTGTTGTTCTTGAGTTCTTTTCTTGATGATTCTTTCTTGTTCAGATCGAATAAACTCACGAGTAGTGGAATCAACAATAGAGTCTAAATTCGTTAGCAGCATTTTATTTTCTTCATGCATTTCTTTAAGTGCTATTTTTTTGCTTGGTTTTGAACACGTAATTGAGCTATCTCAAAACCTTTTTCCCTACTTGATGCACTTTCTTGTAAGATATCAAGAAGTTTTTCATTTGATGAAACCAAATTGTCAACAGATGAACTATTACTTTCTGCTATTTTCCTTTTAAGTTTTGCTTTTTTTGATCCAATCGAACGTTGTGATGAATTCGATCCTCCATCATCACTACTTAAATTGATTGAAAATGAAGACATACCTGGACATTGTGATTAAATAGTAAAGGTTCTTATCTTGTTACGTTGGATAAGATAAATAGACATATAGAATCCAATGAATGGTGTAGCTTAAATATTTAAGATTTTCTTATCTTTTAGAATAGTAAAATTTATGGCTATAAAAATACACTTAATGTTAGACAAACATCAAAACACTACAATTCAAAAATGAATTTCAATATTGGAGGTCCATCTTCTTTTATAAATTCTTCTTCTTCTTCTTCTTCTTCAGACTCGTCTGAGTTTGATGAGTGGTTTGCTGATCAAAATGCAGCAATAGAAAGAGATGAACAAATTGCTGTCAATTTTATTGTCAATAACAATCGCGTTATTCACCAACTCACTCAAGAAAGCGATCATAAGAGTCACCGAGGCTCTGTTTATGGTCATGCAGTTATACACCGTGATAGAGAAACTGCACATCGTAATATGTTCAATGATTACTTTTCTGAGAATCCTTTATATGGTGAGAGAGATTTCAACCGTCGGTTTCGGATGTTAAGACGGTTGTTTCTTCGCATTGTTGAGGCCGTTAAACAACATGACAATTACTTCACTCAGCGACGTATTGCATCTGGCAGAATGGGTTTATCAACCTTGCAAAAAGTCACAGCGGCTTTTCGGATCTTGGCGTATGGTATGCCTGCTGATGCGACAGATGAACACATCAAAATAGGAGAGTCTACAACAATTGAATGCATGAAGAGGTTTTGTCGCGCCATCATAGAAGTATTTTCAGAGTGGTACCTCAGATCACCAACACCCGAAGACGTTTCAAGGCTTCTCAGCATCGGCCAACAGCGTGGATTTCCCGGGATGCTAGGGAGTCTAGATTGTATGCATTGGAAGTGGCAAAATTGTCCAACTGCATGGGCAGGACAATTTGCAGGTCGTAGCGGATCACCCACAATCATTCTTGAAGCTGTTGCAGATTATGATTTATGGATATGGCATGCCTATTTTGGTATGCCGGATAGCAACAACGACATCAACGTTTTGAAGTCATCTAATTTGTTCTCAAAGCTTGCGCAAGGTACCGCTCCTCCAGCTAATTTTATTATTCAAGGAAAAGAGTATAATATGGGTTATTATTTAGCTGATGGAATTTATCCAAAGTGGTCAACTATTGTTCAAACCATTAATGATTCCCAAGGTCCAAAGAAAATTTTTTTTTGCAGCAAGACAAAAATCATGTCGAAAAGATGTTGAGCGTGCATTTGGTGTTCTACAATCTAAGTTCGCTATCATAAAAGGACCATGTCGTTACTGGAAAAAAGAGGTATTGCATGATATAATGACAGCGTGCATTATCATGCATAACATGATTATTGAAGATGAACGTGATATCAATGCACCGATTAGAGATTCAAGATCAGCGCCAGTGGCACAAGTCGAAATGGAAATAAACGAGAATGCTCGTTTTCAAAACTTTTTAGCTCGTAATCTTCAAATAAAAAATAAAGAAGCTCATTTATCACTTCGCAATGCCTTAATTGATCATATATGGGATCATTATGGAGCTAATTTTAATGAATGATTATGTAATTTTTTTAAACTTCATGATTTACTTTGTATGTTTTTAGTTATATTGAAAGTTTTAGTTTAATATAATATTTTTAATTAATTTTGCTTTATAATAATTTTATTGGATATTTTGTAGTTATTATAAAAGATTAATGCTATTAGTTAAGTTTTACTAAATATTAGGACTGTTATGTAAAATACAAAAGTTTTAAGGTTTATTATAAGGTTTTGCTTTTGGAGAGAAGCACCCAAAAACCTTATTTTACGGTTTCATTTAAACCTTAAAATAAATGGGCTTTTAGAGATGCTCTTAGACACTACATTTTGATCCGCTCTACAAAGCGCGGGTATATTATTTATTTTAAACTTTTTGATCTAATTTTCTGTAAATAGTAAATACTCACAATTTAAATTGGATATGGGTAGTGTTTTGAAACCGAACCGGATCCGCAGTTGACTTGGTAAACCCGATGATCCAAGATCCGATTGAACCACTGGTTAAACCAATACATAACTTTTTATTTTTTATCTTTTAGTTTTTAACTATGTTTTTTATTAATTTTTCTTATTTTTAATCATATATAAAACTAATTACACATATTTTATTTGTGATTTTTAGATTTTAATGAAGGTTTCACTATACCTCCGAAAGAAACGAAGTGGGCGATGGTAGAGAATGCCAAAATTAGTTGATGTAGTAAAATTCGTTGATTTAGTTTGGTATTAGCTTATTTTGTTATCGATAATTTATTGCAATGATCTTTTAGTTTTGTTTTATATTGGATAGAAAATTTAGTTTTATTATTCGTATTAGACATTTAAATATTTATGAAATTTAGGTCTTAATATTTTGTTATATGTCATAAATTTTAACTTCTTAATTTGTTAACTATTTTTGATATTTCGTATGTCTAAGTGAAAATAAAAATAGATGAACTAAATTAAGTATTTTCTAAATATTTTTTAAAACATAAAATACATACATTTTCAAACTAGTATTTTATGTTTAAAAATTAAGAAATACTTAAATGATCCCATGACCCGAGATATTGTCCGGTTCAGTATCCATGTTGGATTTGAAAATATTTCATATGAGCCATATTTTTAGATAACAAATAAGACTAAAGAAAAAAAATATGCATCCCTTTAAAATATGAGTTTAAATTATGCAGAAGATTCACGTACCTGTTTGCAAATATGGGTTTAATCAATATTACATATACCGTAGTTGACCCCTATGTTATATAAAACTAAAAGCAGATACGCGGAAACATAATTGTATAGAAACGCGGAATCGAGATATATAGATATATATATATATATATATATATATAT
>JABAYD010042369.1:0-12915 GCA_014822095.1 Diplotaxis tenuifolia | reverse complement strand
ATACCAAAATTTTGAACCCGTTCGGATATTTAATCAATTTCGGTTCGGTTTCGGTACTACTTCTTCGGATTGGGTTAGGTTCGGTTTTTAGTGTTTTGCATTTATGCTCTGTTTTCTTATATAATATAATGATTTCAACACCCGTTCGGATATTCATTACATTCAGTTTACTTGAATACAGTAAAGTTGTAAGTTAGTTTTATATATTTTTTTTTGCGTGACTCGTATCTATCAGTGACTTCACTGTATATATACATTGGGTTAGGCCCATTAAACATATATGTACCATCCCATAAGTATTCTTATTTCTTTTATTCGGTTTGGTTTCTAGAACTACTAATTATTACGTTTCGCTCATGTAATGTGGAAATACATTGATTCATAATGTTTAATAGCTGTAGTACGTGAGTTATAGCTATTGTAGCCTTATCCATTATAACTTAGTTTTGGGGGTCGTTTTGTTTTTATATATAATGTAATGTTTTATGTCCTGGTGGAATGAAGGCATCGTAATATGAGAACCTATATCTAACATTTAATATTTCAGCTGGTTAATACATATTAATGGTTGTATGATTGTTCTCAAAATTAATACAGAATAGCAGATAGAAGCTTCTTTGATAAAAAAAAAAACAAAAAGCAGATAAAAGCTTCAAGTGATGTATACAAACTGTGTCATTTTACCTTCTTTTTATACACTACCAACGTAAAGACAATAAACTTGAGAATCTTGATTTTTTGGGCCCTTTTAAGTAGGCAAACGAAATTATTCTATGATGTGGTTTATTTGGTTCGAAATTGTAACTATATATAAGTGCTTCGCAAGAAACATGTATGTTGATTATCAACCCTATCTTATTTTTCGTATAGGGTTTTTATTATTAAATAAAATTCTTTATACTAAAATGGGTGTTGAAATCATTATATTATATAAGAAAACAGAGCATAAATGCAAAACACTAAAAGGAAACTGAATGTAATGAATCGTGACTGAAAGGAAAAAGCGGAAAATAAATAAAAAACGTTAAGCTTTGGCGGATTCTAGCCACGGTATACCAACTGCAAAAAATTCTCCATCTCCTTATAGTAAAATAACATTTAGTGCATCTTTCCTAAAGTTCTTTGAGCTCGCATGCTCGTGGTGGCATGCTAAGGCATCATGCTAAGCATATGATTTCCTCTAAATGATCAGGACCTCACGCAACGACCGCTTCAGTTGCAGCCACAGCTTAGCACCGGCGGCAGTGTTGTTTTTCCATTCAAAGATGATTCTTCATCCCTTCATCATGGTCACATGCTAGTTAACATGTTTTCCGTAGAGGAGTGCTTGATCCAAACCAAAGTTTAAAGTATGAAATATTCAAACATATAATCATTATAGTAATGGAACTACTTTTAAAACCAAATACATCTTCTCGGCAGCTAATTTAAGTGTGGTGAAACTGAAATAAAGTAACTACAAACATATAATCCCACAACGTCACTAGTAAAGAATATGAGACTCAGAGAATATAAACAGAAGCAAACATAAGACATTACCTCACAACCAGTGTCCAAAGCAGTCTTACCACCTTAAGGGAAATGAGTTCCACCACCAAAGAATCTAAAAACGCCCCTCTCATACTAAATCCATTTTTGAATAGCCTTCTATGGAGCATTACCATAAGGCACATAATCTATACTCTTGGGCCAAGAGAGAGACGTAACATATGCTTTAGGTGCTGGACAATGTAGCTTCTCACCCTCCCTAGGTTCCTGATCTTACAATTAGAAGAACTCGACTTCAATTGGTCTAAATAAACAAAAGAAACTCAGATCAGCTTAAGAGTACTCAGAACAGCAGATCAAGAGGACAAAGTGATGCTTTGTATTTCAACTAGCAATTGAGACATAAGAACAGATCGACACAAGACAATAAGAACAGATGCATACATGTGCTCACATTGGTAAAGATATAGTAAATATATATACTTAGTGATGTCTTCAATAAGAAGAAAAAGATCAATCCTTGATTTGAGGGACAGTAAATCCCTGTGTGGAATGATCAGAAAGTCCGGCCAAATCATGATCCATGTACTCAAAGACCATGTAGATTCCACCCTTGTACTCTTTATTATCTAAAAAAATACGATCAATAAGCTTTAATTAGGTGACGGTAAGGAAGTGTAAATAGATCCATCTTAATCGTTCACTAACCTAGCTTCCTTGATCATCCCTATCTCTACCTTTAAAAAAAAAAAAAAAAACACAAGAATCAAACATCAAACTTGGCAATGGAAAATTCAAACATAACCGAAGGACGAGAAAGGTGGTGGTTGCTTGTTACCAGGAGAAGTTACAATCTCTTTTAAATGAATGACGTTTGGATGCTCCAGCTTCTTCAGAATTTTGATCTCCCTAATGGCTGTGATGGGGAACTTCAAGCAAAAGTGATGATATAAGTCTCATACAGATTCAAAAAAGTTTGCAAAGCTAGTAGTAGTGAGATGTAGCTTACCCCTTCTCTCTCATTGTCCATACGGATCTTCTTAAGAGCCACGATCTCCCCAGTTTTAATCTCTCTCGCCATGTATACTTGACTGCCAAACAAAAGCCAAACATATGAACATGTGAAATGAATGTTTATTCACAAGAACACACATTTATCTGCCATATCAATCACATGATTTCTACATAAGCTTAACTTTTTTTTTTTGTGTAAGTAAGTTAACATATAATAAAACAACAGTGAAATCAAAGCTAGGTTTTAAATTGAATTTGAATAATAATAATGATGCAAAAGCTATTAACACCCTCAATCATACGATTTCTACAACCTAAACCCTAAAGAATCCAACTTCAATCAAAATACAGAATTTCAATCAATAATCAAAAACGGATTCGCGAATTAGCAAATCAAAATCGAATCAAAGGAGCAAAACCCATGAAGAGGAATACCCGTAAGTTCCTTCGCCGACCTGTTCTATCTTCTCGAAGCAATCAACGCCGCGAGATCCCCAAAACGGAGGGGGCTCCTCCATATTCAATTGCCCAAAATCCGCAATCGCCATTCTTTCCATTCTTTCTCCGACGAATCTTAATTAGCTCCGCCCCCGTCGCCTTCAGAGAAACCCTAAGATTGTTATCGTTTTTGGTTTTGTGGATCGGTTTGGTTTTAATTTATTTTGCGTGTTCCTTCACTCGCAAGCTACCCATGTTGACTGATAAAAAGGAAACATAACAATGTGTCATGTGGTAAATGCGTAATTACCAGTTGGCAAAAAGAGTGAATGAGATTTCTTTTTTCTTTTTTTTTTGACAAGAGATATTTGTCTAATTCTTTTCATCATTTTAATTGTGTTTCTTTATTTTCTTTTTATTCATTTTTTCCTTTTGTTTTGTTTTTAATATTGGAAACATATCATACAATAAGAAAATAAATATTAATAATGATAACTAGCCAAAAATAATTTTAATATACTTAAAAACTCTATAATTAACTAGTGTAAATGGACAAATAAAACTTTAATTTTGAAATAATTTTAAATATTTTGGTTTTTTGTTGAAAATCATTATTAAATGCCATCAATTACTGTAGGAACTATTAAATGCCATCAATTATAAATTGTACTCCCTCCGTTCCGGTTTATAGGTCGTTGTAGAGGAAAAATTTCGTTTGAAAATAAGTTTCGTTTTATAATTTCAAAAAAATTATTTACTTTATTCACTATTATATTTTTCTAATTATATTTTCTACCTGTTAAAATGTGGTTAGATATATAGACAATTGTGTTTTTATCTCAAAAATATGTAAAATTAAATGTTTTCTTGGGTAAAATCGACAATTAAAGTTAAATGGAGGGGGGAGTATTGAGTTATTTGTGTAGAAAAGTAAATCCAATACAACACAATTAATGTCGCATACAACGAGACGGTATTAATTTAAACTGCTCATTCACTTATTTATATATACAATGGACAACTCCAAGTAGCCAAATAGAACATGTGAATGTGTTGATATCGTAAGATACATGAATCCAACACAGTTATGGGAAACTAGTGACTTCATATTCATGCTCTATCTTCAGAGGAGATTCCTTGGAAACAGGTCTGTCTTCAGACCATAACTCCAAATTAACGGTTCCACAGTCCCAGTGAACAACACATTTGAAGACCTGACTAACGTTGAACCTGTTTACCAACCCTAGATTGAGGCTCTTATCAACCAGCATCCATTCACCTGCAACATAAAAAAAAAAACAGAAGACGATGATATAATTGGTCTATTTGGTTAAAAGATGAGAACAGTATGTAGAGCGTTCATGTACTTACCATGTGGGAGGTTGTTCCCTGCATATAATTGCTCTCCAGAGTCTGGCCAAACTTCATGCTTTGTACCATCGATCGATGTGAATAAGACAAACGATTCGGTCGGATGCATAAGAGAGAAAGTTGGATGGACTCTTAAGCATACCAGCCTGACACAAGAAAAGATAAAGACACAGAATCTGAATCATACTCTCGACTTGAGTTATTCTGGTTCCAACATCAGAAGAACAGCTGCCACGAATAAAACCTTCTAGTGTCTCGCAAGAAACCTATTAGCTACAACCCTTTACTTTAAAAGATTACTATAAATTGCTTTCTTCCACTATTCTGCTGCGGTTATGCATTCTTGTGAGCGCCAAATCTTATAACATGTCTTAGGTACTACAACGATGTAGTTAAATGCTATGGTGCCAAAAGAAAAAAAATGTAAAGAAAGAAGACAGACCTTGAAAAGCCACCAGAACCAGCACCAACACTACGGGCTTCAATGCTAGAGGCAATCTGAACAACTCGGGGATTGTCTTTAGGTAGGGCGATTTTACGCCTGAGAACCAGTCCACCACCTACATCACCTTCTAGGATGAGAGATTCATCTTCCCCTGCATGTTCCAAATCCCTCCTATACAAGATGAAACAATTAATTCAGTAACAGAAGTAAGCATAATGTAGACGGTGCTGCCTACCATAGTATAAGCCTTTGTCACACTAAATGTTCATATCAAAAATCATCGCATACATGAATTGTGCATGTGTGAGAGAGATTGTCAAAGTAAACTCACTCAATAACATTATATTCCTCGGTACATCCAGCTGAACGGTACTCAGTGCCACTGTACTCTTCGTAACCATTCATCTCTATCCTGCTGTGAAGCCATTGAACTCCTGTAAGGTGAAATCAACAGAAATTGTTATTTTCAACCTTCTAAGACGTCAAAAAGGACATAACCCGGTTGATAATTAACCGAATCAGCTCATACAAATCCTACACATTTCAGCAACTTTACATTTACTACTGTAACAAAAATTCCAAGTTCTTGTCATCATGGCTGAGATTGTATACTTCATAAATAGAATTTCCTCCACAAGAATGTTGAAAGTACCTAATTCGCAAGTGATCTAGAACTTTTTAAAGGCTAATAGAAGCTTATCGAGGATATATATTACCTGATGGAACATGTGTCATAGACACTATCCTTCCACCAATCCAAGGAACTATGTTTAGTTTCCAGTCGCCACTGTTTAGCTCAACTGGTTCCCTTGAAAGTTCCATTCCCTTTTGTCCATGCAGCACTTCCTTCTCAGGTATCAGTTTTGTATTTTCTACATTCATGATTTATACAAGTTCACATATTCAAGCAAATGGATATTTCATCAAAACAATTATTAATACGAAGTGACGACATACTCCCAAAGTGGCCTAGCTACAATCATATTTTAAAAGATAAGATTTACCCATATGAAGTTTGAAGCGCTCATTGCTCGCGGTTACTAATTCTGAAACTTCCCTTTCTGAAGGCACCTTAATCTGGATAGTATCTCCATCCATTCCCCAAGCATCAAGCTGTTCAACATTACCTAAATTTCATTCTTTCTAACTTATAGATCCCACTTGACTTTTTTATACCAAGTGAAAGAACAATACCATTGCACCACCACCAAGCAATAACTGAACATGAATACGGCGCTTTGGCCTCTGCCACTCTCCTTCAGTTTTAAAAACTTTTACAGTAACAACGGAAGAATCCCGCTCAGCAATATAGTGTGTTACAAGGTATCTGCCTTCGGTGTAGCCATATCCATCTCCATCATCTTCAAATAGGAGTCCTACAGCTTTCCCTGAAAAACGAATACTTACTGTCATGAAATTCATAAATTAAAACAAAAGCTCAGAAGAGAAGTGTATTTTTCCTATGCATGATCCTGAACTTGGGAATACGTAAAATTAATAACTGTTGAGAACGACCAAGTTACAACAACAAGAAGTAATTTTAGTTATCTTTTCAACTGTACTAACCAAGTTACAACAAGACCAACAAAAGCAGAATGAAAAGTTACAATATTATCATAAAACTACGTCTGCCCTGTCAGAATCAGAAGATCAACTAACCATTTTCATCTAGTGACACAAGTAGGGTTAAGTCATCTGACAGACTAGCTTCCCCAACATGTAGATGTGGAGGACCAAGTGTTATGATGGATCCACCTTGTAAATATAAAGTCGGCAAATCCTGACATCATGAGCGGAGTAATCAACATGTAGAAAACATAAACACAATTGAACTTTTCGAAAACAGAAGAGAGATGAGGAAATCGAACGTGTCAGTAACCATACCGGATGTGAATCTTCAAAATCAAACCTCAACCAAGTTCCTCTGGGCAAGATAGGCTGCAACTCGTGTGATCCCTGAGTAGACAAAGTGCTAGCCAATGATAGAAACAAACCAAAAAAACTTGATGAGTTGGATGTTTGGTAGTTTATGAACTACAGAGAAACTCACATGGATGAATAAACAGAAAAACATTCAGAAAGCTTTTGCAATAACTGACTCAATAAGAGGCAAGATTGCGACATAGAGACAGATTACTAGGTGTAAATTTATGATAGCAGCAATGTTATTCAGTGAAGCAATGATTCTGTAAATCAACATAAAAAGTAAGATGCATCATTCCATGTCAAATACGAAGAAGAAAACCTTGAATGGATTAGAAGTGAGCCCAATAGAAAAGCATTTTCAACAGTCCTTAGCCGGGAATCTTTAGGATCTGCATATACAAAGACAGAAAAAAAAAATAGAGAGCATAAGACATTATAGCATAAGTTCAAAAAGAATACAATATTTCACACAAGCCTACCAGCGAAAAAGACTGGAGCTGCAACTGGAGCACCAGTTGTATGGGCAATGTAAAATAGGGTGTAAAAATGTGGTAAGAGTTGGTAACGCCTCTTCAATGCGGCACGGCAGACTTCCTCACACTAAATAAAAGGCTATAGATCATAAGCGACAAGAAAAACATCCTTAAACAAAAATTGGTTGATTTTGTACGAGAGATTGCAAATTTACAAGTAGTTGCACGTTCTATGGGGAAGAGGAAGTATATTATTCCATGTATATCATAAAAGTTTAAAAGTCAATGCTGAAATAGCACTTATAAGATTTGCTAGAAAAATACTTACCTCTTCTCCAAAAGACCATGGTTCATGATCATCAGTGCCAGCCTCAGAATGACCACGGCAGAACGGAAACATAGCTCCAACGCCCATCCAACGTCCAAATAGTCGCGGAGTTGCATTGCCAGCAAAGCCACCTATATCTGGCCCTGATAAAGGCTGACCACTAAGCCCCTGAATGCAATTAATCAAAGGTGTTGTAGATTGTTAATTTATGGTTTGAGCAAGAAAAACTATGTTGGTTCACATGGTTATTGCCAGAAAACAATCAGTTAAGGAAATGCTAACGAGTATAAATTTATAGGTTCTTTTATAGCTTGACAGTATAAGTTGGGAGTAAAACAGATTAACTGAAGTCATCAAAAATGATAATCGCACACTCAGTATTTTAGTTTTCTGCTAAAGATGCAGAGAACTCATGAAAATCTTACCAGCTGAAGCACCATGGATATAGACATATGTAGATGCTCCCATGTTGAAAGGTTATCTCCTGTCCAAGTTGCAGCATATCTCTGGCTACCTATGAATCCAGCCCTTGTTAATACAAAAGGTCGCTTATTCTTATCAGCTAGCTCCATCCCTTCATATGTTGATCTTGCCATCAACATCCCGTAGACCTAGATGATGATAAATCTTGACAAAGTTAACTCGATTTGCGTAGCATCTTATCTTAATATGGTACAAAAGGTATATCCTTTAGATAAAACGTAGCAACCAACTACTTCCACTCTAGGTGCACTGCAAAGTTTCTTCTTTGTCTCAGCATATCATTCAAAAGTAACTTTTAGGAGGCTGGCTCCAAGAGAAAAAAATTTAAGAGCAAAAATGTTGTACCATAAAGAGACATGTAACAATAATCTGTATCTGTCTATCATCTAATATCTATAAATACATACTCCAGAAAGCCAAGGACCCACTGCATTTTGATATAACTTGGAACTTGATAGAAGAAAAGAATTACATTGTGATAGTGCGAGTGGTATTGAACACCTCCGAGCTCGTCATCTCCTCTGTGAATGTTGTTCTCAGGCATCGTCTTAGTCACGACCTGGACATTGACAAATATGACCACATTAAAACTCGATAAAGAACTCTACCTAGAAAATTCAAGTATGAAAGCAAAGTATACAATAATTACTTTGAAAACTGCAGGCTCATTCATATCATTCCATATACCATCAACGCCATTTGAAATAAAATCCTTAACCAAATTAGCCCACCAAGAGCGCGTTTTGGAATTCGTATAGTCAGGAAAAACGCAAGGCCCAGGCCACACTTCACCTAAAGAAACCAAACATAAACTTCAGAAATGATACACTAAAGTATTAAATTAAAATGACAAGACAACATCAAAATCATAGCAAGAGAGTGAAATACCAATAAAGGGTTGCATATCTGCTCCTTTAACCCAAACATCATTCTTACTTCCACTGTCGTAGACATCAAAGCCTTCCTCATGCTTTATTCCAGGGTCCAGCATCCATATCGCTTTGAAACCATTATCATGAAGATGTTTAGCCAAAGCACTAGGATCCGGGAAACGCTCCTGAAATAGTGTTCCATATAATGTCAATACCACGAACTTATAATTTCAGCCTATGTAAACCATGAGAGCACTAATAAAATCCACTTGGGACTATGATTAAAAAACACACCTTGTCGAATGTGAAACAACGAAATCCATCCATGTAGTCAATATCCATCCATATCACGTCTGCAGGAATCTTCTTGTCCCGAAATGTTTGAGCTATCTGCAATCATCACCACAATGAAGACAAGGGGGCCCAAAAATTATACAGTATATAAGAAAACTGACCATATTCTATTAATTTACCTCGGCTACTCGCTTGTCAGACATATAACTCCAGCGGCATTGATGGTAGCCTAATGCCCACTTAGGAGGCATAAAAACAGTTCCTGATAAGTAGAAGAAAGCATAACTTATGAACGATATTTACTAAGCAGAGGAAAAGAGAGAACAACGGTAAAGACGAAAAAAGGTTAAGACAATAACAATTTGTATAAACAACAATACTTTCAGCAGATATTAATTCTTAAGAGTTGAAATATGAAATGTAAAGCACAACTAATAAGAAGTTAAAGAAAGAAGAAGAAACATAATCAATAAATTTACCAACGGCATGGGACAGGGACTGCAAGACAGCAGTGGGTGTGGAGAATGGACCAAATGTGATTATCGGATACCATGTTGGAGCGATTATTCTTATGATTCCCTTTTTCCTTAGATCAATCTAGACACAATAAAAACTATATTAATGCCAAAGTGATTCCACAAAAGAGGGGTGGATATTCGTATATACCTCACACTTTCGTGTGGTATCAGCAAGAACACCAAGTGTTTCTCCAGATGGAAGAACAACTAGTACCCATGGATGTGACTGGTAAAGTGAAGTGGTTCCAGGGCCATAACCCCATGCATCAGTGTTCCATGAAAACACCTGAACATTTATATTCCGCCAAATTAGTTAGGTGAGAAAAAAGACAAACAGATGATGTAATGTAAAAGAAAATGACTGTACCCGCTTCCCCGTTCTCTCTAACTGGCCACCAACTTCTCCCGTCCCATAAAACGAGGTGCCAGGAGGAAACTGCATCACAACACAAGTGAACATGTCAAGATAGAAACTTTCAGATGAGTTTCAGAAAGAAAAGCTAACCTGAAAAGTGACAATTTGTTGGTCCTGAAGAAGAGAATAAGTAGGAGTAAACGCTGGAACAATGTGACTTGGAAACGGGTATTCCCTGTCTCTGCTGTTCTTAAATGAGACACTTGGAAATGTAACTTCCCTATTCTCCAGAGAACAGTCAAACCGGAAAACTCCATTCTCCAAAATTGGCTTAAAAATCATATCAGATGGGGCAGTTTCCGAACTATCTCCTCCACTTACACTCATCCTTTTGATTAAACAATCTCTTCCTTTGCTTCTGCATGCAAGGTAAGGTGGTTGTACTAGTAAGTACTACTCCTTGTATAATTCTATTTTAAGTTCTGTTTTAACATTTCTCCAAGTAAATAAAATATTAGTCTTCATCTAACATTTAAAAAAAAAAATCTATAATAAACAGAGAGAGGTTATATACATGAATCATCTCTAAGTTGCTTCCTTTGCATAATAAATTGGTAAACATTTAAACTTTTCAATAACAGCAATCGTGAAGTTATTAACTTTCAATCAAAACAGCATCGATAGTGACCAAGCAAGACCCAATAGTCAAACTCACTATTGAATAATCAAAGGCGAGAAGCGAATATAATGATCGGAGAGAAACTGTAATGGAGAAGAGAGACGAACTCACCTGCTTGTGACGGCAAGAGCAGAGGATGTAATAGCGGGAAGGGAGAGCGATGGAGCGAAATGACTGAGCGAGAGAAGAGATCGATCGCTGATAAAGACGAAGGAGGAAGAAGGAGAAGAGAGTAGAGTTCCGCGAGTCGATGATGATACCATTGGTGGTTTACCTTTACTTCACTTTCCTTGCATTATTTTTATTATATTTTTATTTTAAGATTTGTATATTTATTAAGAGCAATTTTCTCGAATAAATGTCTTTATCACAAAATAGATTTCAAAAATTAAAATGACCAAAATTAATTTTTTTTGATTTTTTTTTGAAAATTTAAAAATTTTAATTTTTTTTAAATTTGAAATTCTTTCCTCAAAACTCTTTTCCTCAACTCTCAACAAAAATAACTAAGAAAAAATAAATATAAATTTATATTTTTTATAAAATATTTAAATTTAGTTTGGTCATTTCTATTTTCAAAATATATATCTGTGACAAAAAAAATTTATAACTATCATAGAGAATTTCTCGTTTACTTTATGACGGCTATGTATTAAGAGAAAATGACTAGGATAAAAGTAAAAATGTTTTTGTCACAAATATAGCACTTAAGAATAATAATGATTAAAATAACACTTAAATGTTTATAAATTATTTATTTGCCTTTATGTTAACTAATTCTATATTGTTTTTGTTTAGAGTTGAGGAGTGAGATTTTGGAAAAATGATTTTTAATTTTAAAAAAAAAATTAAAATTTTCAAAATAAAAAATGCTATTTTAGTCATTTTAGTTTTTAATTGTTATTTTTATCATATAAACTTAAAAATGTGTTATTTTGGAGTTTTGACTACGTATTAATGCCAAAAAGAATAACACAAGTAAGTATACGCATAAAAGCAATGCATTATATGGAAACTAGTGACTTCATATTAATGCTCTATTTCAAGAGGAGATTCCTTGGAAACTGGTCGGTCTCTTCAGACCATAACTCCAAGTTAACGATTCCACGGTCCCAGTGAACAAACACATTTGAAGACCTGACTAACGTCGAACCTGTTTACCAGCCCTAGATTGAGGCTCTTATCAACCATCATCCATTGTGTTTAAACATATGGTACATGCTACTGCTAGATATGTTTTTGAGAGTTGTTCTTTTGCCAAAAGGGCATCCCTTTACGATTTCGTTACTGCTTAGAGGTGTCAGAACCATCAATATAAATCCAGCTACTCCCATCATCCTCGGCCAGCAAATCAGATCCGAAGATATTTACATCAGTATCACAGCAAGGCTTCGTCGTAGGAAGAAGCTCCAGGGATATCAACCTTGTTTCAGAGTTGTACAGAGTCCAATTGTGAAGAATCCTGCGAGGTGGCTCGACCACATAGCCATCATCATACAGTACAAACTCATATGTTTCTTGTTGGGAATACTTGTAATAAGATGGGGGAGGATATAGTCGCTGGCAATCTCATCTTCTTTCATTCTTATGTTAAAAAGATTTGATCAGTTGAGCTCTTTCTTCTTCTCGGCCGTTGCATAGATTTCATATACTCTTCATCTTGTATATTTATAGCGTTTCTTTTCGTCCTTGTTAACACCATAACCAAGTTGATCAGATGTCAAGACCGCTTTAGAAACTCCACCATGCCTGAGAGGGCCATTAGAAGATTTTCCTTCCATCTTGAATAAAAAACACACAAGAATTTCTTTAGAATATATAAAACGATTTTGGCTGAAACACACACAAGAATGATCCACACAATAAATAACCACTATGAAAAGACCGAAATGGAATTTGAGATTTTGTTTTACATTTATTTGACTACTAAGTAGAATATATTTTGGCTAAAAATGGAGGGTGTTATATAAAAAAAAAATCTTTGATTTCCCACGATGAGATATATATACATTCATAATCCTTGTTTATCTACAACAGCAACATTTTATGTTTTCAAATGGAAAATATTTTTTTTCGAATGGATTTCCTGAATTCCACCAAAACAAAACTATATTAACTTTTCATCAAAACATGAGTTAGCTATATGAGGTTAAAGAAAGTAGGGATTTTTGCCAATACTAACTTACAACTTGATTTTAACCCTAATACTAGACCCAAACTTGAATCAAATG
>JABAYD010042354.1:0-12013 GCA_014822095.1 Diplotaxis tenuifolia | reverse complement strand
CAGAACAGGTCACGGAAAAGAGGTCCGGACCTCATTCGTAAAGAGCTAACAGGACCCGGTCAAAGGGGAGCTCAGGCTGGATGCGCAGGACCCGGTCAAAGGGAGACTGTTGCGAATCCCCCAACTCACGGAGGAAATCTCGGAGGTTGGTTAGGATCATTCAAACGTGGCTGAGAGCTATTTAAGGAAGAGAAGGAGATCAGAGAAAGGATCCATCTCTCGACTCATTTTTAGACCTAAGACTTAAGCATTCTTGTTCATTTCTATCTTCTCAAATCAACGTTGTAATACCATTTAGATCGTCAAAGATCATCTCTGTAAACTCTTTTTCATTAAATCCAATAAGAACAAATACATTCATTCACACAAGTCCAAACGGAATTCAACCCACATTTCTTTCCTAAATCTAACCCGTTACTAAAAATCTTGAGGTGAGTTTCAGCACTCACGGAGAAGAAAAGTGTATGATAAAGTTTAATACGTCGTGAAATCATGTGTATCTTTTAGTTATGTAATTTCTCAATTTGATTGAACATGCGATGGATTGAAACAATAAAGATATACACATATTAATTTGATTGAACGTCTTATACGTACGTTAGAAAAAAAATATCCATTTTGTTCTTGAAATATTCAAAACTCAAAATAACATAAGAAGAATAGTCCATCAATTAAACATGATATTCTCCTTAAAAAGCATGAAATAAAGATGGTGATAAAATTAAAAAGGAGGGATGATAAGGCGGATGACTCCATGATTAGCAATTACTTTGATCCGACATTTGTCATAGTCTAGAGGAACGACAGCGACCTTGCCTCTGTACTCACGCCCACTCGAGTCGTGTATAGCCGGAGGAGCTCTTCCGATGACAATGATGCCACCGTCACTTTCCACAGTCACCGTGAAACGATCGTTGGGGACGCCGGGCATGTCAATACGCAGGTAGAGACCGCCGTTTGGGAGATGCTTTGATTCGTACGCACTCGTGGATCCCTCCAACACTGAAGGGTGTGGTAGTGTGACCGGACCCGTAAACGCCGGATCTGTCCAAAACATTAAATCACATCACATAACATAGATTAATATTATATGCTAATGTCCTCAATTTATTTTTTGTTCAGTACTGTACATAACAACTAATACGAGAAAAGAACATGCATGAATAATTTGTGTGGAATATGCATACGACTAATACTATAGACATCAATTTATTAACTGTAGGTTGTGTCACAATGAATTATATACGGAGCCATTTTAATTAAGTACATACATACCAAGAGGGTCAGTGCGAAGTCGACCTGCGATATAAAAAATGCAAAATTAATGAAGTCAGTTAATCAACGCCTGAGGGTTTTGTGAAGTTATCGCTTACTTAATAATTAAATCAAATGAAATAAATAGTTAAGTACCTTCTGGGGTATGTCCACGAAGATGAGCTGCCAAGTTAAAGAATAAAAATACATTATTTAAAAACACAGGTCATAAGAAAAAAATTGTGAAAAAGTAAGTCAAACTTTAATATGTATAGACATACCAAGAGGATGGCCACCTGCGACTGCAATAATAGAATCAACACACATCCCATAAATATGTCAGATACTATATGATATGCATTGAAAGAGGATAAAAATAATACTTTACAAATCCAATACCTTCTGGGTTATACCCATTAATTATGTGAGCTGTCATAAGAACAAAAAAAAAGCTTTAACATTCAAAACTGGTAAAAGAAAACAAGAAAAATAAATACTAATTAATCTATTAATTCGAGATTAAACATGAAGAGACATTACCAAGGAAAGGAACGTTAGGCATTGTGGCACCTCCAACTGAGAGAGACAAAACATAAACAAAATGTCAGATATCAATTTCCCACAAATAAAATATATATAGAAAGGGGCTATTTTTCTTCTTTTTTGCATTAATTCGAGAAATTAGTTTACAAGAACATGAGGAAGGAACATGACGATTGATCTTCTTCATGGAGAGAACGAGCCTGACGACACCATCTCCAACATAACACTGAATGTTACTAATCTCACAACAATCGCAGACAAGCCCCGTGGCGGTTGCGTATTTGCGGTGAGAAGAATCGTGTCTGAACTCTTTCGGTGCGTCTCCGAAAACAAAGATAGCTTTCTTCAATGGCTCGACAAGGATCCTCACACTTTCTTTGGTAACACCAGGGAAATCAAGCCTGGCGAACAGATCCTCGTTTTCGTCCATGAGTTTGAACTCAGTAAACCCTTTTGGTCCGTTCACCTGATACGGATTATTGGTTGCGTAAAACCCATCTGCACACACAAAAAGATTATACTACTGTATATGATATATATATATATATATATATATATATGTCAAACAACATTAAAGATTTAAAGAAATGATGAATAGAACTAGGATAAATAATTAATACCGTGAGATTGGGGGACGGGACCGATGTTCATGACCGGCATGACTACGCGGAGGTTTTAGGGTTCTAGTGTTTTTATTTCTCTCACTTTCTTTTTCTCTTTAAGGTTTAGAGGTTTGTGAGATTTTACCAGAGGGAACCTTTAAAACGAAGAAAGATGTATGGAGGTTGTCAGTAGGAGGTAAAAACGACAAACAATCCCCATTATGAAACGTGTCGTTTCATCGTTTGTTAAAAATTTCAAGGAGAAAAACTTATTTAATTACCTGCAGTGATATATACACAGTCTAGTCTATGTATACTTATTATATGCGTGTGGTTTTAAAATTTCTACTGTTCGTACTTCGTACACTGGTGGAAGTTCTGAGTTTTTATTTAGACAAGTTAAAAAGTTGGTCTTTGGCTAAAACGAGTAAGTTTTCAGCTTTATTTTGTCGACTAGTTTTCAGCTCTATTGTAGACCTCGTAACTCCATGCGCGTTCAGGCACACGTATATATACATTGTTTTTAATAGTTTTATATAAGTATTTTCAGATTTTTTTTTTGTCAACAAGTATTTTCAGATTGTTCTTAACAGCTTTTGTACATACACATAATTTATAAATATACCCACTTCTACCATATGTTTAGCATTTGTACGCAAAATTATAAGTAATTTCGTATAAGCCGGCTTTACTTTATTTCCTGCCAAATAATATAGGTGATTTTTTATATAAGATTTATCAGGTGATTATTCTGTGCTCATGCACGGGTACAACGATATACAAATAACTCCTTTATAACAGTTCATGAATGTATGTTAGATTGTTTATAAGTTTTAAGTTTTTTATTAGCTTATATGTATTAGAAAATATATTATGTATTATTATGTTTCCATCCTAATTAGATATGTGATTTCACATATAATATTTTGTATTGTCTCAAATATTTATTTTTGATTGTTGGGTTACATCTATGATTTTGAATTAAATGATGATTTTTATTATGTTAAAATTAATTCTTATTTTTTTTAAAAATCATATAGTTCAGATTATTTTCTTATATTTATAAATATATTTGTAAATGTAGAAACTGATATATACTGTTTTAGAAAAAGTAGGAAATATTAAATCAGAATGGTATTAATAAATATAACTTATAATATTTTCAAAACTCATACACACTAAATGGTTTGATTGTTTACATTAAATAATGGTTGGTTATTCATATTTTAATATATTGGATTGTATCAAAAAAAATTAAATGAATCACAATTTTTGGTTACAGTTAGACTAAAATAAGAACATCTTATTAAGTATATTTTGTTTATCTTACGACTATAAATATATTTTGTAAGATTTTTTATAATAATATATATGTTCTTGATAAAATGAAAATAATTAAAGTGTTGATAATGTCTGTTACAAAAATTATAGTTTAATAAAAAAATAGATCATAAGAAATATTATTTACCAAAAAAGTTATTTCTCTGTTGCAGCTTCACATTTTAAATACTTTAAAAAATACTCATAAGATAAAATCAGTTATTTTAAATAATTAGTTATGTTGTTTAAAATTATATACTTATAAATTATTTGATAAAATATACAGTTGTAATAATATTATTATCTTTTAGAAAATAATGTATAAATTATTTTATTTTTCATTTTGTTTTGTGAAGTAATGTTATATATATGTAAGTATAAATTTTATAAAATCTATAGATATATATTTTTTTAAAAAACATAAAGAATAATAAAAGCTTGTGGTTAGCAAATAAATAACAAAACCAAAATTCGTTTTAATATAAAATCTATATTTAAGTTTCATAAATCTCATTTTTATTATTTTTTCACTTTAGTAAAAAATAAAGAATAAATTAAAATGCTAATCACAGTTTTATTAAGAAAAATGAAAAAAAGCCTAATAACTTTTTTTACTGACAAATAAGCCGATTAATTATTTGATAAAATATGCAGTTATAAAAATATGATTATCTTTTAGAAAATAATGTCTAAATTATTTTCTTTTTTTAATTTGTTTTGTCATATATCTATAAGTATTAGTTTTTCAAATCTATAGATAGTTTTCATTTTTTTTTTGTTTTTGGAAACATAAAAAATAATAAAACCAAAATTTGTTTTAATAACAAAATCTATGTTATTTCCTTTTTATTAATTATGTGCTTTAGTTAAAACAAAATTGCTATTAATGGTAAACAAAATTCTTTTATTATTAAAGATACCAATGTAAGTAACTCATCAATTGGTTAAACGTGAGCTTGACACGTAAAAAACTTATATAGCTTCTAATCTATTAAAACAGAGTCATATTTTTATCTACTGTTAACAAGTCATACTATGACCATCTAAAAAATAAGTTAATATAACAGATATGATTATTTACTTTAATAATAAACCAACTATAAATTTGAATATTATATTTTAATTATAACAGAATCTGTT
The DNA here is from genome assembly GCA_014822095.1 of Diplotaxis tenuifolia. NCBI lineage: Eukaryota > Viridiplantae > Streptophyta > Magnoliopsida > Brassicales > Brassicaceae > Diplotaxis > Diplotaxis tenuifolia. The sequence continues at coordinate 7,154 of JABAYD010042354.1, read as the reverse complement.
GATAAAGAATCCAATAAAATCCTACTAATCTTTTAAATGATTATTTTTATAAAAACACACATTAATTAATTTCATAATTATTATATAATATTATTATAAATTATTTTTAATTAATTATTTATTATAAAACAAAAATGAAAATTATATCCTATTTTAATAAAATTTATACATATATTCTCTATTATATTAAAATAGAAGTGGCATATGAATTAAATATGAAAAAATATATTAAATAGAAAACATTATTTTTAAATTATTTCATATAAATAAAAATCATTCATCTTGAAAATGTATTAAAATTCAGAAACTAAATAATATTTTTATAAAAATAAAATATATTAACATAGGTTAAACTTTTAGATCTACAACTACATATTATCTTTTAAAAATATTATTTTAAAACTCTCAAAAATATATTAATTTATAATCTATTAATATAGAGTTATATTTTTATATATTGATAGCAAGTCATTGAATCACCTAAAGATTTAATTAATATGTCATATTTGGTTATTTACATTAATAGTAAACATATTTGATTATTTACATCAAATTAAAATTTATAGTTGGTTTACTATTAATGTTTTTTATGACAAAAAAATATTAACAGTATACACCAACTATAAATTTGAATTTGATGTTTAATTTTAACAAATTTTGTTGACAAAGAAATCTAACAAAATTCTACTAACTCTTTAAATATTTTATAAAATTAATACATAATTGATTTCATAACTAGTAAAATCATATTATAAAATCAATGTTAACTAAAACTTTATTATAAAAAAAGAAACTAAAAATTATATACTTTTTAAAAATTTTAAACTTATATTCTATATTATATTAACATACAAGTTCTATATGAATTAAATATGATAAAATTTATTAAATAAGTAAATTGATATATTTTCATTTTAAAATATTTTCACTTAACAAATTATCACCTAACATTAAAAATAAGTTAAATTCATAAAATATATAAATTAATATATCGTAAACTTTTATATCTACAATTATAGATTTTATTTTTATTTATTTGAAATTCTCACCAGTATTATGTTTTACAATAAAAAAAAATATAATAGTTTATAACTAAATTTTAGTTCATATACTAGTGTACAACTATGAAATTTCAATAATTAAATTAAAATATTAATGAAAAATCAAGTTTTAATTATAAATTTAATATTTATATCAATTTGTTTAAAAAAAATCTTTTGAGAAATATATAAAAACTCTTACCGAAAATTAAAAATTATTTTTATAAAATAATGTATTCATGTAGTAAACAATTCAAAAAAATCATATAATCTTGCAACTCAAAAATAGTTGTGTAATTTTTCAAATTTTTTTGAAAAATATAAATTTTGAAAATTTATATTCAAGCTTTAAATGATAATATTTCAAATTTTACAAAAGATAGAATCATAGAGAATAAAGATTAACTTCTTGAAATGTAACTCCAATAACAAACTAATGCTGTAAAATTAAAGTAATTTATATTTTGAAATCTTAATTTAATTACAAAAAAAACTTAACATCAAAACATTCAAAAAAAACTTCTATATCAATAAATTTACTAAAATAATATGATAGATGTTACTATGTATACAATTCACTAAAATAATATGTTTATATTATTTAAACAAAAGAGTGTTACAAAATATGTAACACTAAAATGAAAATTATATCTTTAAAACATTTATATTAACATAAAAATTACACATTCATAAAATGAAAACTATCCGCACAACTGTGTGGATCAAAATCTAGTTGTTATAAAGACAGAGAAACCACTGTGAATTTTGACAAAATTGTTGTATGCATCATAAAAATAAAATTAAAATGGAGAAAAAAAGGAAAAGCTTAGTTGATTGAAATCTATAAATAAACATAATGGAATGAGCTTTATTTCTCAATCAATTTAATTATCATCTTTCGCAGTTTTAAAATTATCCGTATGGCTAGATAGAATATAGCTGAAACAAGCTAGGACTGGATTTAGCTCCACCTAACCCATGAGTCATGAAGAAAAAGTTAACGAACACCGATCTTGTTTTTGGTGGTCAGCTAGTTCAACCATAAAAGGATTTTGGAGGTCATATAGTGCCGAAGATGGACAGTGTTACGGCCCAGATTTTGGGATCAACAAACCGTGCTGAAATAAAAATTCATAATGTGGAGGAAGGTCATGAAGTGACGATTACAGAGTAACATTAACCAAGAAATGCCAAGCAATGACAGCCCAATGGTCTTGAGGGAGCTTTGGCCTCAATATGATCCCAGGTTCGAATCTCGCTGGCCACCGTCAATTAAAATGGAGTTAAAAAGGTGGCCTTCCAGGATATCTTCTGTGGAGGTATACTTAGACGATAGTAAACTCGGGCTATATGAATTACATGGATTATAAAAAAACATAAATCAAGAAAACCAAATTCTTGTTTAAAGCAGGGTGGAGCAATATGGCTAAAGCAAAATATTAAAATGCAATTGGACTCATGTGGAATAAAAGTTCTGAAGATTCCTATTCCATCATATCAAGTAGTATTTTTTAATTCAAATAAGTTTTTAGTATTTATTTAGACATTAGGTGATTCTTCTGTGGCATATAAATATTTAAAAAATAAATATATCATAATAATTGATTGATCGTATTTTTATTTTTAACTCAATTTATAATGTATATGAATAATATTATATTATTTTAATTAAATATATGATTTGGTAATTATTATATCTAGTCGAACTTATTATTTGTTTTGGATCAGTGGTCAATTTGGTTATCACTTAGGTATAATGTATTGCATATATATTTCTAATTCAACTATAATATTTTATAATAAATATGTTAAACTTTTTATTATTATTTTAATTGGCATTTAAGTATATTTTTTTAGATTATAAATATATCTTAGTATGATTATGTATAATTTAATATAGATAATGTGCTTAGAATGAAATAAAAAAATAAACAGAAGTATTTGATTTAAAATTACATAACTATATTATTATCAAGTCTCATGCATATATATATATATATATATATATATATATAATTTTTTTTTAAAAATAAACTTTAACAATTGGTTAATACTTTATTTTTCATTTATTAATATGTTTTGAGTCATTATTTAATTTATATGTATAAAATAAATCAAAGATTATAAAATTATATGTTCTTATTATAGTAAGATATTTGATTTTGAAAGTAAGTTGCTTTATTCAAGTCACTTTTGTTTTGAGTATATCGAGTTACATATATTCTTTCAAATTTAAACTGAAGTATAAAATTAGTTTTGATTCTAATGAAGTCAAATCAAATTATTTTTATTTATCAAATTATGCATTTATTTTTAAAATATATTAAAAATAAAGTGATGATCAATAGGAAACTAATTTTTTCCAAGCTCATAATGCATATCAATATTCACATTAATAAAATATTTGATAAATTATAAACAAATTCATGCTTTACATTTACTGAAAGATGAATTGAAAATTATGTGAAATAATCTTAAAAATGAGAAATCAGATTTTCTTGGCTATTTTTACCATGGTATATAAATTTCAAGAAACAAAAAAAAAAGAAAACTAAATATTAATAAACAAAATTATTAATAACAATAAAATATAATATATGTACCTCATCAAAAGTATATAGTGTAATGTTATTTAAAAGATTTCGTAATTATTTGATCAAAACATGCTTATCTCTTAAAAGTAAGTACTAATAGTTTTGTTATTATTTTGGAGAAATCATATTATATAAGTAAAATATAGTTTGTTGATACTTTTTGTTTTTGGAATAAGTGTTAGATGTTATAGTCGACTAAAGATTATGAATTTTTTAATAATACTAGTTATAACTTACTTTTAGTCAGTTAAACATATATTGATTTATGATACTTTAATTATTTTATGGAACATATAAGAAAATATACAGATATGAAGAAATAGATAGATATGAAGAAAAATTCTACTACTTTTAAATATATATTTTATACTGTTTAAAATTATATTTGGAAGGAAATAATATTTTCTTAGTATCAGAATTATCTTTGTGATTTTTTTATGAAATCACATTATATACACATATATTATTTTAACCTAATAAAATATATATATAAGGAAACAAAATTATTACTTTGAAAGAATATTTTTTTATTTAAGAAGATATGTTTAAAGGGCATGTTATTATTTAGTAAACTTTCCTTTTGTATTGAAATCATATTACATATACATATATCTTCGTTTTTATATTTGTTAAAAACTTTATAAATGTTTTTATTATATATGGAAAAGCTAAAAAGGAAATTAAAAAAAAAATAATAAATATATTTAAATCTAATATTATTTAATTCATTAAGGATATTAATGTAATAAACCGTCATGAGAGTTAACGTGAACACGATACATAGGAAACTCACTTCTCAAATGATGTTATAATAAACACTAGGTAATAATTTGCGTCTTGTGCGAAATGTAATTATTAATTTTATTATTTTTCAAGATAAGAATATATTATGTATGTTTAATCTGGATTTCGGTTTTAGGTTATCTTTTTGGTTTTTAATTTGTTAAAATATAATTACTATTCTCAATCAATATTTATGCGAATTGGTTAAAATATGGGAGGCTTTTAAAATTTTCAATGATAACTAAAAATTTTTTTTTTTTTGGTTTTATGTTTTATGAACTTTAGATAATTATGATGTCAAACTAATGGTTTAATATTATATACATGAAAAATCAAATCAAACCTAAATAATAATTGAAGAAAAGGAAATTATTAAAACAAATCATCTCATTACAATTGTAGCGATGGTGAATGGAAACATTAAAAATATAGAATATTCCAGCTTCCAGAAAATTAGAGTCTTCATTTGTAGTAAATATTTAGTTATATAGGTGCTCACGTCAATGTATGTAGGACTGAAAAAAATATTCTTAAATTTTAATTTGATTTGTTATCCGTTTCGATTCGAATAAAAAGTTTGGATATTCGTATCTCTACGAAAAAATAAATACTCATAAACAATATCCGTAAATGAAGTAAATCATAAATACTAAAATTAAAAATAAAAAGAATATTCGATCCGACCAGTTATTTACTAAATTTATTAAATTACGTATTAGTATTCAAAAAAACTATAAGTTTTTTGTAAAAAAATATTAGTTTAGATTTTTTATTTATATTTAATTTATTTACTTATTTTTACAGATTGAAGCCAACTAAAATATAATTTTTCCAGGACACCGTATATCTGGATGGCTACTAATCGAATCGAATCAGATAATTTATTATTCGAACGAAATATATTGGATTGATATCTTCAAAACCTTGGATATCCGATTCATATCTATTCTTACATGTATGTGTATTTAAAAATATATAAAATGGTTGATAAATATATAAATATGCCATAGTTAAGATTAAAAGAAATCTTTGTTCAAAATAACACATGAAATATAATATTAATAAATTAAGTAAAATTAAAATATGCCTACACATAGTGAATTTTTTATAAATTATTTTTGTTATGTGGAATTTTTGTATAATCCGTTGAATCGAGTATGTAAATTTTATATAAAAAATGTAAAATATTATATAATATGAATGTATATATGTAGAATTGGTTGAGAATCACTCTGAGACTGTCACGTGGCAAAGAACTCGACAATACTTCTCTTTTAATATATAAGAGATATTAACTGTCTTGATAACTTAAATTTACTACATTCTAGATCTGAGCTCTCTTTTTCCTTTTCTTTAATTTTCCCGATTCAAAACGCCGTAGGATAGTATAAGCTTGACTCAGCTATAAACCAGTCCACCTCATCATAGTATCGCTGTCGGTTCTAAATATGTTAAAACGTTTTATAATAAATGGGGAATTATATTCAAATTAGTATTGAGTTTATGTATCTTCTAACACAATAAAGTTTATAATTTGATTTGACGACATATCCTAAGTTGAGACACTCGTTGCCTTGAGTAACAAAATATAAATGTTAGTTTATGAAATCAAAATTGGAATTAAAGATTGAAAGAACCAACGGGCCTTGGGCTAGTGGCACTTGAAAAATAATCTTAATACGGTAAAGTCGTAGTTTGATTCTCGTTAGCCACCAGGAATTTAACATGCTCTCTTGGTGTCCACAGAATAGTTGGTTGACCTCGGCCATCGGACACTGTGCATAATAAAAACGAAGAGAGATTAGAAGTAGGGCTAAACCGAATGCCTTTGCTGGTTCCACAAAGAAGCGTCTTGTTCAAGCACTCTTGTCACCGAGGAAGAGCAAAGTCTCAAAGGTCCCGGGTAGAATCAATGATAAAGGTAACCAAGTCGGGAATGGGGAAGGTAAAAAGGCTTCTCTTAAGCTCAAGGAAGGGACAACTTGAAGTTCTACCACAATCTGAGCCTTTTGTTTAAGTAATAATGGATTTTTATTCACAATCCTGGGTTTTAATTGGTTTTCCTGCTCTAAAGCGTTTTATGTTGGTTGGCTACGTATTAGTTTGGTTGTTGATTTTGGGTTTTCCTGAAGGTTTCATAATAATATGGCTTCAGATGTTCAATGCTTGTTAGTTGCTGTGACCTCTATGTCTTTTAGAAATATCAGGTTCTTAACAAAATGTGACTGGAGTCAGAAATTTGAATGGATATGTTGGCTTAGTATGGTTGTACAGGAATACGATGGGAGGCTATTCATTATGATGCTGGTGAGATTGGTTCGGATTCGGTGGCTCTCTATATTTATTAATAATGGTTATTTTCCTTATTATACAGCTCGTTATGTTGCAATGTGGTACGGAGTGTGCAACTCACATGGAAAGGATCGGGTAACAACTCGATATGCTGCCATGCTGGAGCGTTTCATCAGCGTTTCGGAAATTTGATGAATACATTAGATGTATACATGTTCTGTGGTGGTTGTGTAGCACCCCGGGTCTGGCCCAAAATAAAAGTCCATTGCTGGAGGCCCAAGTAACAGAAACCCTAGACCTAACCCACTCCATGTGCTATAAAAGGGATAGTCTCCCTAGGGCTTCTCTACAAGAGAGACAACAAGCGAAACCCTGTTCGACCAGAACCCCGCCGCCGCCTCTCACAGCGGCCGAGCAGCCGCCGCCGCCACACGCCGTCGACGTC
>JABAYD010042337.1:0-12102 GCA_014822095.1 Diplotaxis tenuifolia | reverse complement strand
AACTCCAATGGCATGAGCTAGATCCGGCCTTGTTCCAATCATGGCATACATCATGCTTCCCACAACACTAGCATATGGAACTTTATCCATATGAGCCCTCTCAAAATCTAGTTCATCCTTCTTGAGACTTCTCAGTTTAAAGTGATGAGCTAAGGGGGTAGTAACAGCAGTAGCTTCACTCATCCCAAACGTTTTTAGAACTTTCTTGATGTAGTTCCCTTGAGACAAATTCATAATGCCTTTCTTTCTGTCTCTAGAGATGTCCATAAAGTATACGAGACGCAGATCCCATATTCTTCATCTCAAATTCACAGCTGAGGTTATCCTTCATCCTCTTTACCTCATACATATCTCCTGATGCAATAAGCATATCATCAACGTATAACAGAAGATATATAGCCTGCTTTGTCTTGATGTTCTTCATGTATACACATGAATCATATTCACTCCTTTTAAACTGCTGTTTTATCATGAAATCATCAAACCTGCGGTTCCATTGCCTCGGTGACTGTTTTAGACCGTAGAGGGATTTTCTTAACAAACACACTTTGTTTTCATCTCCAGGTTTTATGAATCCCTCTGGCTGATCCATGATGATTCTCTCCTCAAGGTTACCATGTAAGAACGTCGTCTTTACATCAAGCTGCTCTAGCTCATAGTCTTCATTAACCACAGTAGACAGCATTAGTTTTATGGAGACATGCTTCACAACTGGGGAAAATATTTCATTAAAGTCAACTCCCTCCTTCTGGGAGTATCCCTTTGCAACAAGTCTGCACTTGTGTCTTTCATCTTCTACTCCTGGAATCCCTGGTTTCAGTTTAAACAACCACTTGCATCCAACCGTCTTCTGTCATGCAGGTTTCTCTATCAAGTCCCATGTGTGGTTCTTATGAAGCGAGTCTATCTCATCAGTAGCTGCATTGTTCCATAGCTTCCACTTCTTGCTACGCTTTGCTTCTTCAAGAGACTTAGGTTCCTCGGTCTCAATGTCTTCTGATACAGATAAGGCGTATGCCACAAGATTTGCATCCTCATATCTTGACGGTGGTCTTATGTTGTTCCTTCTGGTCCTATCTCTTGCCAACAGATAGTCACTAACCTCCGGTTGTACATCAGCGTCTGATTCTTCATGAAACACAAGACCTTCATCTTCATCACTTTCTGAATTTATCTCGGAACCTTCTGCCCTTTCACTTTCTGATTCAGAAACCTCTTCTGGAGTTACTCCACCTGAGCCAGATGTTTCTCCATATACAAAACCTGAACCACACATTCCTTCCAGTGACACATTTCCCGTCTTCAGATATCCAAACACGGTATCCTTTAACTCCAAAAGGATAGCCTAGAAAGACCCCTTTCACAGCTCTTGGGCTAGTTTTATCCTGCGTGACGTGAACATATGTCGTGCAGCCGAATCTCTTGAGATGTCCAATGTCTGGTTTCTTACCAGACCACACTTCTTCAGGAAGTCTAAACTCAATAGTAGAGTTGGGGGTTCTGTTGATTAGGTACACAGCAGTGAACGTAGCCTCTGCCCAAAATTCCTTTCCCAGTCCAGTCTCAGACAACATGGTTTGAACACGATCCATGATGGTTCTATTCATTCTCTCAGCAGTTCCGTTCTGTTGAGGGGTGTAAGCGCGTGTCATGTGCCTTTTGATTTCACTCTTTTCTGCACAAGTCCTCAAACTGATGATTGCAGTATTCTAATCCATTATCAGTCCTTAAGCACTTTATCTTCTTCTCAGTATGATTCTCAACCATCTCCTTCCACTCCTTAAACTTCAGGAACGCTTCATCCTTTGTTCTTAAGAAGAAGACCCATACCTTTTTAGAGAAGTCGTCTATAAAGCTTATGAAGTATCTGCATCCTCCCAAGCTTTTTGTATTAGACGGTGAACCCCATAAGTCTGAATGGACATATTCAAGTATGCCTTCAGTGGTGTGCTTAGCTGTTGGAAAGCTCTGTTTGTGTGAATTTCCCAACACGCAATCTTCACAGAAGCCCATCTCTCATGCTTCTTCCTTTGGTATGTATCCGTTCTTTACCAAGATCTCCAGGTTCTTCTTACTAATGTGACCCGTTCTTGAGTGCCAGAGCATTGTACTCTTCATGATTGGCATTCCTCTTTATACTTCCCACTTATTACCCTTTTATTATTCCTGTAGAACGTGACCGTGAAGTCACTCCCTTCGTATCTGCAACCAGAATTCTCCAGCATGCCGTATGAAATCAAATTCTTTGCATGTTAGGCATGTAACGAACTCCAGTGAGAATAACTTCTTGTCCATCTTCATTCAAAATTCTCATCTTACCAATGCCTTTAACCTCACTCTCTATGTTGTTAGCCATAAGAACTCTTCCTCCATCAGATTCTTCCATATCAAACAGGACTTCCTTATCAGGTGTTATGTGATATGTACAACCAGAGTCCAAAATCCAATCACCTCCAATGTCTGTAGTACTTACCGTTAATATCATGGGCTGCCTTTTCTCATGAACTGTATTTCCGGATGGTTCTGATTTAGTTTGCTTGTCTTTATCAGGGCATTCCCTCTTCCAATGACCTTCCTTACCACAGATAAAACAACCACCTCGCTTAACCCTATCAGACGATCTTCCTCTTGATCTTGACCTGTCTCCCCTGCTCTTGGACCTGTTATTTCTCTTGTAGTCTTTTCTGTTACCTCCTTCTGACTGACGCCTTGACGATCTACCCCTTGCTTCAACGTATAACCCTTCTCCACCATTCTTCTTCTTACCCAACATACCCTTCTACTTTAGCTCAGCTTCCCTAGAATAAGTTGAGGTCACTACCTCAGTGACCGTGAGAGTATCCTTTCCAGTGCAATACTGCAAGCTATGAACTAATTGCTCAAATGCTGGTGGAAGACCTGATAAAAGTTGAATCGCTTGGTCCTCATCAGAGACAGTTACTTTAAGACTCTCCAAGTCTGCGACGAGTTTGAGAAACGTATCCACATTCTCCTCAATGCTCTTGTCCTCCTCCATCTTGTAACATGAGAATTGTTTCTTGAGATATATTCTGTTTGGCAATGACTTGGTTTGATAGATCCTTTCCATCGCTTTCCACATTCCCAAGGCAGTAGTCTCACTCATGATTTTCCTCAGGATGGAATCACTCACACAGGTTCCAAGTAAGCTCCTTGTTCTGAGATCCTTAGCAGCTTTCTTTGGGTCTATTACAGGTGCTGCTCCTTCTTCTTGCTTCTCGGAGGTGAGGTAAACTGTAAAACCTTCGGTAATAGTACCCAAGAGACCTTGTATCTCAAGTTGTCCCATAAGCTTGAACTTCCAAAGGCCGAAGTCGCCTTTCCCATCAAACTTGTCCATCTGAAACTTCCCCATCGTAGGTTTCAGCTCGTCTTCATCCATTGATCCAGATGAATCAAAGATCTGCTCCTAACACACTCAGATCACACACAGTAACAAGATAACCCAGATCAACTCAATCTTTCTCCTTCGCAACCCAAACCTGGATGCTCTGATACCACTTGTAAAGATTTAAGGTTGAATCTTTGTTTTTGATTTTGTCAATTCAATCTTAGATCAAGCAAGTCGATTAGACTCAAGAACTAACTCAAGAACAACACACAAGCTTTTGTTAACCCTGTGTTCGCTGATCTACTCACAGGGGAGGGAAAAGAACATCCCTCGGCGCAATCTTATTGATTTCTGAGAGCTTCACAAACAAGCAACAATGGCGAAGTACTTTTACAAGTTACAGAGAAACCTCCTGAGCAACGAACAGAGTATGTGATCGACTTACACTGTGTAATCGATCTACCTCCTATACTCTGCGCCGGCGTGATGCTTCCCAAGCTTCTTCACCACCGTGACGTCGTCTCTTTCTCTGTGATCGCCTTCTCTCTCTGATCTTTCCCTCTCTTCTCCGATGATCGTAACAAACTCTATCGTCTAAGCTTTATAATGTGCACCAGCTTCTTGTACACGTGTCCTCTCTCATACAAAAACGCCATCGTTCTGCTAAATGAACCAAACCACCCAAACCCGGTTTAATCCTCTTTGCTTATCCGGAGTTCAGTTGAACCAACATTTACATGAAACCTGGTCCTTCCGGATTTTCAAGGTCTATTCATCAGGGTTCCTGAAGAAACATGTTTGGATTTATTCTTTGGGCGACGAGTCAATGCTTTTGGATCAAGGCATCACAGTTCTCGCGAATGACACTGATGGGTTCATTAAAAATTCGGTCTATTTCAGTGTTAGTCATGCAAAAGACGTACATGGCATCTTTCTTTTTAATCTCGAGACACAGAAAACAGAGCCACTGCACAAATTTGATTGTTCTTCGGTTCAATTTTCTAGGGGTCGATGGTTCTTACCAAGTTTTTAGGCATACTTTAATGATCTTAACTATGTTCTACTACTCTTCAATAATATGTATTCTTATATAGTTTTGATCAATGTTAATTGTATTATTGTATACTTTATTTACTGATGATCTCAACTATGTTTTTACCAACGAATCTCCTCAACAATTTCAGGCTCCCACTCATTGTGCTAGTTGACTTTGACTTTGTATACAAACCAACGGAAATGTCCTAGCTCCTAATCTTAACCAACCAAGGAAAGGCTAAAACCATGATTTCTACCAAAGTCTCTATCAAAAGCTCTGGGATGTAATGAATGAAGATTTAACTCGTATGGCTAATGATTTTCTTCTGAAGGTTTATTTGTCTCATAATCTCATTCCAAAGAAAAATAAGCTTACAAAGATGACACAATTTCGACCAATCAGTATGTGCAATGTTAGTTAGAAGTTAATCTCCAAAGTCTTATGCTAAAGATTAACAAAAGTATTACCTAATCATATATCAGAAACCTAGTCAGCGTTTGTTGATTGATGACATATCTTATACATTATAATGATTCCGCAAGAGATATTTCACGTGCTCAGAACAAATCTAAGAGGTAGAAACAAGAGGATGACTGTCAAGAGAGAAATGGATAAAGCGTATAATCGGATGGTATGCGATTTTGTTAAAATTGTCATGCAGAAGATGGTGTATTAAGAAATCTAGATTGATTGGATAATGCGGTGCATAACATCTGTCAAATATCAAGTTTTGGTAAATGGCAGAAAAAACCAGCACGGAGCTGGGACGCCTCCTCCCGTTCTAGGATGTTTCTTCAGTAATATGATGTAAAATGAGAAGTTTCTTCTGTCAAACTTCCAACAACGATTGATCATTCCACCTTTGCAATTTTTTTTTATTCTCCTTTCAAATGTTCATTCCACCTTTGCAATCTTTTTTTTTTCATTTTCCTTTCAAATGTTTCAAGAAATGGGTATTATTGGCATGCCCAGTTCAGTCAGGCCCACTTCACTTGAAGATCAACAACAACAACTCAAGTCCACTTCGGTTGAATCCTCTCCAACGGTTAGATTGCAAGACGACAAAGACAGGTTTAGAGAAGAGAAGAGAAAGGGAAAGCAAAGTGTGATGTCATGTACGAAACCGTGGTCATGAGCTTCACAATTCATTCTCAGCCCTTGGATCATTTGGCGAAGGAGGATGAAGACAAGTGTGATAGAAAGTAGGGTTTTTCCATTTATGTATTTAAGCAACATCATCTCTATTGTAAAACCTCAAGAATCCAGAAATAATAAGAACGTTTTCTGAGTCTTCATTCTACAAGCTTTTATGGTATCAGAGCCATGGAAGCTCTTGAACTTTACACACCTCCAACACTGGATATAGTGAACTGTGTTATCGTTAAACTCTCAGAGAGAAACTACTTGTTGTAGAAGAATCAATTTGAAGCCTTCCTCAATGGTCAACGCTTAATGGGATTCGTTGACGGATCTACTCCACGGCCTCCGGCGAATCTGGAGGTTCTCGGCATCAACGGAACGACAACTCCAGTGGAAAACCCTGACTATTATACTTGGTTTCAAACGGACCAAGTTGTCAAGTCGTGGTTACTAGGTTCCTTTTCTGAAGACATCCAGAGTCTTGTCATTTCCTGCGAGACATCTCACGAGATCTGGATTGTTATAGCCAGACATTACAACAGACCAACGTCGCCGTGTCTGTTTGAACTCCAACGTAAGCTTCAGACGGTTGTGAAGAAGGAACGTTCTATGACAGAGTATCTCACCGAGGTCAAGCTTATCTGTGAACAACTAGCTTTGATTGGAAACCCTGTCCCAGAAAAGATGAAGATTTTTTCTGCTCCTCAGGGTTTGGGAAAAGAATATGAGCCTCTCATAACAAGTGTCAAAGGTTCAGTAGATATGCTTACAAACCAAACCTTGGAAGATCTTGTTCCTCGTCTCCATAACTATGGCTCTCGTATTCAACGATATAATGCTCCTACTGATGCGTCACCACACCTCGCTTTCAACGCTGAACGGCTCAACACCCAGACTGGTTATTACAGCTCAAAAGAGAGAGGCCAATCAAACAGGCGTTTTGGAAGTAATCGAGGTCGTGGTTCATTTTCTACAAGAGGAAGAGGGTTCCACCATTAACTGTCGTCCTCAGGTTCTCGCTCCGGGTCTTCAGTTTCATCTACTTCTACAGAGAGAACGTCTTGTCAAATATGTGGTTTATATGGTCAATCTGCGATGAGATGCTGGCATCATTTTGACAACACCTACAGTGAAGAAGAGATGCCTACAGACTTAGCAGCCATGCGCATCACAGATGTCACAAACTCTGGTGGTGCTAGTGGATAGTTGACTCTGGAGCTACGTCTCATATTACAAACTCACCACATCACTTGGCTCATGCTCAACCATGCAGAGGCAATGACTCAGTTCTTATTGGAGATGGGAGTTTCTTGTCGATCACTCATGTTGGGTCAGCAGACATTGCTTCGACTTCAGTTACTTTACTTCCACTCAAAGATGTGTTAGTATGTCCTGGAATTACTAAATCTTTATTGTCTGTGTCTAAGCTCACCAATGACTGTCCTTGTTCATTTGAATTTGATGCTAACCGGGTGTGTGTTAAGGACAAGCAAACTCAAAGTCTGCTGAAACAAGGAAACATCCGTGATGGTCTGTACAGTCTCCAATCTCCGAAGCCTCAAGCTCACGACTCAACAAGACAAATAGCTGCGAGTGATGAAGTGTGGCATAGGCGGTTGGGACATCCTCAAGATCAAACGCTGAAGTATCTGAGTCACAACAAGTTTATTTTGGTCAATAAAAGTACCTTGGGGATGTGTGAGTCATGTCAACTAGGGAAGAGTTGTAGGTTGCCTTTTATTGAGTCTTCTTTTGTTGCATCTAGACCCTTAGAGAGAGTTCATTGTGATCTCTGGGGTCCATCTCTTGTTACCTCTATTCAAGGATTCAGATTTTATGTCATCTTTATAGACAACTATTCTCGATACTGCTGGTTGTTTCCATTAAAGACCAAAGCAGATTTCTTCAATACCTTTGTGTCGTTTCAGAAGTTAATCGAGAACCAGTTGTCACATAAAATAGGAATCTTCCACTGTGACGGTGGTGGTGAGTTCACTAGTAACAAATTCATGTAGCACCTTAAGGACAATGGGATTCAATAGTTCATCTCGTGTCCTCACACTCCGCAACAAAACGGCCTAGCCGAGCGCAAACATCGACATGTTACGGAGCTTGGATTGACGATGATGTTTCAAAGTAAGATTCCTCAGAAGTATTGGGTAGAATCCTTCTACGCATCTAACTTCTTAAGCAATCTTCTTCCCTCATCAGCTTTGACAGATAAGAGAGCTCCATATGAGCTTCTCTATGGTAAAGCACCTGACTACTCTGCTTTGCGATCATTTGGGTGCTCCTGCTATCCTATGCTGCGAGAGTATGCTGCAACCAAATTCGATCCTCGCTCTCTTCATTGTGTTTTCTGGGCTACAATGATAAATATAAAGTCTACAGGTGCCTTTACCCACCAAGAAGACGTGTCTACATATCTAGACATGTACTCTTTGATAAAATGAGTTTTCCATTTGCGTCCTTATATCGTAGTTTTCATCCTCAAGTTTTTACTCTTTCAATGGAAGCATGGCAACGAAGCTTCATATATGAGGATCAGAGACAGACAGAAAAAGAACCAAATCAAGCTCCACCAGTGTTAAGGTCAACGGTGCAAATACATAAATCGCCTACTGTGGCTCGGTCTCTATTAAATGAAACAGACTTTCCGCCTTTGTCTAGAAATGTGAGTGTGATCAGGAACTCAGCTCAAGGTGGAGAGACTAGCAATGAGACAACTAGTAGCTCGAGATCAACATCTTTGTAAGCAGACTCAGATTCGCGAACTGTTGGGACTATACAAGCCGCTGCTCCGATTTCAACATCACAGTATGGTCACTAGGTCTAAAGCTGGAATAAGAAAACTGAATCCTAAGTATGCTCTTCTAGCTCACAGGCCCACAGATCCGTTGCCAGCTTCAGTTGGTGCTGCTCTTAAGGACCCGCATTAGAACAATGCCATGGGAGAAGAATTTGAGAACTGTACCATCACAAATACATGGTCTATTGTTCCTATAACTTCAGAGATGCATGTTCTAGGAAACAAGTGGATCTACAGATACAAGCTTAATGCGGATGGTACTATTAAGAGTCATAGAGATAGGTTGGTGGCTCAAGGGAATAATCAAGAAGAAGAGGTAGACTACTTGGAGACCTACAGTCCAGTAGTTAGGACAGCACAGTTCGCACAGTCCTTCACCTTGCAACAATTATGAAATGGGAAATGAAGCAAATGGACGTTAAAAATGCGTTCTTGCACGATGATTTGCAGGAGACAGTGTTTATGAAGCAACCGAATGGATTTGTGGACAAGACCAAGCCAGATTATGTTTGTCATCTTCACAAATCCCTCTATGGACTCAAGCAATCTCCACGTGCTTGGTTCAACAAGTTCAGCGATTTCCTTATAGAGTTTGGTTTTGTCTGCAGTGTCAAGGATCCATCACTCTTCATATACAACAAAAACGGAAACATAATCATGCTTTTGTTGTATGTGGATGATATGGCAATCACATGAAACAACTCTGCAGCCATGACCAAGCTTCTCGACGAGTTGAACTCAAAGTTCAGAATGAAGGATCAAGGAAGGCTCCACTACTTCCTCTGAATACAAGCAACATTTCACAAAGATGGCTTGTTTCTTTCGCAGGAACAGTATGCAGTGGATCTTCTTGGCACTGCAGGAATGGAAAACTTCTCACCGGTTAACACTCCTCCACCTCTACAACTTAACAATGTACCGGATCAAGACAAACCGTTTCACAACCCGTCTTACTTTAGGAAACTGGCAGGGAAGCTTCAATATCTAACGTTGACGAGGCCTGATGTGCAGTTTTCAGTGAATTATGTATGCCAAAAGATGCACTTACCCTCTGTTGCAGACTTCTCAAATATAAAAAGAATTCTGCGTTACATTAAAGGAACAGTCTCCATGGGAATTTCTCTGGTCAATGATACGGAATGCACTCTTCGAGCGTACAGCGGCAACGATTGGACCGGCTGTCAGGAGACAAGACGATCCATTGGAGGCTACTGTACATTTCTCGGCCAAAATCTTATTTCTTGGTGTTCAAAGAAGCAGCCAACTGTGTCGAAGAGTTCCACAGAGCCAGAGTATAAATCACTGTCGGAAACTGCATCGGAGTTAGCTTGGATGAGCATGTTACTACAATAGTTGGGCATTTCACTTCCTGTTACGCCTCATCTCTTTGGAGACAACCTGTCATCGATCTACTTGACCGCTAATCCGGCATTTCACTGTCGCTCAAAGAATTTTGAAACCCACTACCACTATGTTCGAGAGAGAGTGGCATTGGGTTCGTTGGTGGTCAAGCACATTCCAGCACAACTTTAACTTCCTGATATTTTTACAAAATCTCTTCCGACGGCTTCATTCTGTCGACTGCGTTTCAAACTAGGCGTTGACGTTCCTCCCACGCTTAGTTTGAGAGGGGATATTGGCAGGCCCAGTTCAGACAGGCCCACTTCACTTGAAGATCAACAACAACAACTCAAGCGCACTTCGGTTGAATCCTCTCCAACGGTTAGATTGCAAGACGACAAAGACAGAGTTAGAGAAGAGAAGAGAAAGGGAAAGCAAAGTGTGATGTCATGTACGAAACCATGTGGTCCTGAGCTTCACAATTCATTCTCAGCCCTTGGATCACTTGGAGAAGAAGGATGAAGACAAGTGTGATAGAAACTAGGGCTTTCCCATTTATGTATTTAAGCAACATCATCTCTATTGTAAAATCTCAAGAATCCAGAAATAATAAGAACGTTTTTTGAGTCTTCATTCTCCAAGCTTTTAGGTATATCCACTGAAACTAAAAAGGTCCAACAAGAATTGCTTTGTGAGGAAGGTGGACTGAGAGATGTTTCATGACGTTAAAAAGGTTGCGGGAAATAACTCACAATATAATAAGATTACTGTCATGAAGTTGTTAGATGACATCTTGAGTGAATGCACGTGTGTAAGATACCCGGAAAAGCACCAACGTGTTGTATATAACAAAATTAAACACATTGGTTGTTAGTGCACATAAAGAAATAATGAAAATTGTCAAAGTATAAATAGGAGAAGACAAAACCTAGACGTCGCAGCAGTTATTAGGAACATGATAACTCGCACCACCCAAAAGTAATAGAGAATCTCAAAAAACAAAATTGAATATTTGGTGATCAAGGGTGAACCGTCAGATCTCAATAATGGTTCAAAGAATCGAACGGTGTCTATACGCTTTAAGTCTTTTGAAATCCAAACTGACAGATGACATGCTGTGATTTATCCGCCCTTCGAAACGTCTTAATCTGATAAAATCAAATCTACGGTAGAAGGTTACCTCGAGGAAATTACCACTGACCTCGAACTGTTTGATCACATGTAATCATTACCCATCCAACGAACGAAATTGAGTCGTATAGGAGAAGATCCTTTTAGTGTCTCCACTAATTAAAGATGACCCCGTATCCCTTAATTAACTGGGCAACGGTTGGAGCAAGAATTATCACATAAATTCGGCTAAGCAAAGGCTTGACCAAAACTAACTTAATTGTCAGAGAAGACATGATCCATCAGCGAAGTCTATCTATTCTGGCCCAAAGGACTGCCTCGCAGTCTTAGGTAATGAGCTCCGAGTCTACGGATAGCAACCAAGACCCGGTCACCTCACGGCCAATCGGTAAATCAACATGCCGATATCTTTGGAGCAAGGCACGATACTTGTGTTCTAGATACGTGGAGTAGTTGGTACAAGCTGAGGAGTATAACAGAAAAAGCCAAGGTCATTATTGAAGGACAATTTATGACTTACTCACCTTAAACCTTGAATGATCTCTCTCGAATTTTGTTATCTTGTGCTTCTTTGTATTCATCATATTTATTATCATTAATATTTAGTCCAGTACTTCAAGCAAAATATTTTAAAGATCCACTCAAAGACACCTTTTCATAAACCTTACTCTATTCACATTAAATTTTTGAATGCCAATTTTAGCTTACACAACCCTCTCAATGTTGAAACCAAATATAGTAATTTGGCGTAAATAATCTATTTCATAAATGTTTCTGTAAATTTTCACTACAAGAAAATTTGTATTTTTTTTTTTACTTTAGACAGTGACATAACATCTTACAGGTTTCATGTTTGATAGGTGTAGTACTGTTGAGAAATTTCTTCATCACCCTCCCGTCCAACTCTTAGTGCACATACATCCAACTTCATAACCCGTAGATATTGTTATCGGATGCCATTTTTTAATTAAAGTTTTGTGTGTTTTAGTCATAAGAGAAATGACGCATAATGTATATATATAGGAACTTACATCCTTGGTAGGTCGAATTTACCAAATGACCAACAATGAAAGTGTTTTGCAAGGCTTTTACTATAACATCCCGATTTACCATGGTTAATGGGCTTCCAATGTCCGCTCACTCAGCCATGTTGGCTCCATCCCGTCTAACGGGCGGTTCGTTAAATTTCTAAGGCTCGATAATTCGTGTTTACATACTCTGTAATTACTACATGACCTTTTCATGTGATTTGGTCTCACTCACACTGTAGCGAATTACTTCCCGATTGTCATCCAT
>JABAYD010042319.1:1327-20935 GCA_014822095.1 Diplotaxis tenuifolia | reverse complement strand
CAACACTTCTTTGAAGACCGACGCTATGGTGGCAACAGACCTAGGCCCCATTACAGAGATGTTCCCGTACATTCTTAGGCAAGCCGGAAAACAGATGAGTGCGAAAGAGCTGAAGCCTCTTACCCTTGATAGGCCACGAGCTGTGCCACAGAACAACAATCTCTTTGAGTCGGGTATTACCACCGTACTGCTCCTTCAGGCCCACGCGGTTGGTGGTGTTGATGTATGCAAGTGTATAAGTCCAGACGTTCTCGAGACGGAGGTACAAATGATTGCGGTTATGCTCTATGAAGAAAATGTTGCCATTCTCTAAGCCACAAGTTGTGTTGCCCTCATCTCCCTTGTTTTACTTATGTTTTTAGTATCTTTATTACTCGGTTGCTTCAGCACTTTAACTCGGTTGAGCAAGTGCTTTAATTTGGATTGTATGGTTGTGTTAACTTATGGTGTGTAATGACTTATGTACAATGGATATATCTTTCTTATTCCGCGGTTTATCAACAAACAATCAATGATATTGTACATGTTAGCATGTTAACGCAGACGCGAATACCAAACCTAACCAGATAATTTTTTTTTGTAGATAATCTGCTACTTATTGGCTGTATTTAAATTTCTGATTACATATATATAAACTACATTAGCAAGATAAACAGCATCAACTACTCAACTAAATATTTCTCTCGGGGACTTTACTGTGTGTTTTTTTTTGGGTTATGAGTTGAATCAGCTACTCATCAGAAGCGCTAAATTTAAAACTTGCTGGTGTAAGTGTAAATAGATAACCTGCAAACTCAATCTCGCATACCAAATTGTCTTCATATAATTTAGGCCACAATTTTCATGTACGTTTTTGGATGTTAAAACCCAAATGGATACCAATAAAACGCCGCCGTAATTTGCATGTTTAGGTTCAAACAAGTAGCATGCTAACACACACGCTAAAACCAAATTTATCTTCAAATAACTTGGGCCCCAAATTCAACTAGTTTTCGGCTTTAAACCCAATTAGACATAAATAAAACGGCGTCGTACCCAATTACATAACCTCTTTAACTATTGGAGCTTTCTTCTTCGATTAACCCTATTCGCCGCCGACCGAAAGCGATGTCGAACCTAAAGAAGGGTACTTCGTCGTCTTAGGGAGGTAAGGACCGTTGTGTTGTAAAATTCTATTTTTTCTCCATTTCTGATATGCTGCTTTCCATTGTCCAGCAACCAGTACCTGCCGTAATCGATGTGACGAAAGAAGAAGGGGGATTCCGATATACTGTCGCTGCGGTGAGCGAGTCGTTATGAAGACTTCTGGCACCGCTAAAAACCCAGGGAGGCTTTTCTACCGCTGTCCCCTAGGATCTGAGGGGGTAACATTTCTGCTAACGTTGCATACTTTGTTAACTGATTGTCCGTAGATTTCATTCATTTATGACAATGTTTCAGGACAAATATCATCTTTTTATTTGGACCGATGAACGAATTGTTGAAGAAGTGGAGGATATTAAGCCTTTTCTGTCTGATTTAAAAGAGGAGGTTTTGGTATTGAGAACTGAGGTGGTTGGGTTGGCAAAGCAAATCGGCCATAGTCAGCACGTCCTTAACTGTAGCTCGAGGGGATGTTGTTGTATATTATAAATAGTGAATATGTTGGTTATATAAGTAACCTAGCATTGGTCTCTTTTGTTTGTGAACTTAACCATTATGTATCTATGGATGATTATCGCTTTCACTAATTTATGTTTGAATGTATTCGAGTACTTGTATACAAAGTACGTTAGCATGTTAATCATCACCAACTTCAAAACAATTTATATTTCCAACGCAGTTGTCTTTTATTTCTACATAATAAGCTACTTACTAGTTGTACTAATTATTTTCTTTATACATACACAAAATACATTAGAAAAACAAACAAAACCAAATACTCACCTTAATACCTTTCCGAAACCTGTATATTACGCTTTTATTTGGCCTCTTATCTTAATCATCTACGCATTAGCAATGATAAACTTTTAATGTACATGTTTCCCAACAATCTCTGACAAAGGATTCCAATCAATCCCCAAATATGTGTCCTTGTCTGTGATATACTAATATCAGAGCATTAGAAATGATTAAAATGATTATATAAAGGATATCATATATAGTTAATGTTCTTTAGTAACCATGAGTTTTTGTAATTTTGTTTTGAGATAATCATGTCCTTATTAGCATCACTAAATATTCTGTTACTTGTATACAAAATACGTTAGCATGTAATCATCACCAACTTCAAAACAATTTATATTTCCAACGCAGTTAAGTTGTCTTTTATTTCTGCATAATCAGCTACTTATTAACTGTACTAATTATTTACTTTATAAATACGCAAAATACATTAGCAAAACAAACAAAATCAAATACTCACATTAATACCTTTCCGAAACCCGTATATTACGTTTTCATTTGGCCTATTATATTAATCATCTCCGCATTAGCAGTGATAAACTTTTATTTTACATGTTTACCAACAATATTAACTAGCTACACACATTCAACTTCAAAACTAAATATTTGTTTGTTTTAAGTCAATCTCTAACAAATGATTCCAATCAATCCCGAAATATGTGTTGTTTGTTTGCGATATGCTATTATCCGCGATGGTAAAATGTGAACTATATCTATACGATCTTCATTACCGGGTTATAACAATCAAACAACATAGCCTATTAGACGTACCAAAATAAACAGAGGGAGTTTTTATTTATAACAACACTGAGATACATCATAAATCCTACACACCTGCATTATGGGATTTTCTAGTAGTACTCATAAACCAAAGACAATCCATGGGCTAACCCCCAAAATGATTCCACCTCTTTCCGAACAACCGTCCCTTCGCATCAAACTCCCTCCTTCATAGTCTGCCACTTCTCATATTGCTTCCTTGCAAGTGGCTTTGTTGTGTCCCAAGCCCCTACAACGGCTGCACAAACTCCTCATTCGCATTCGCTTCATCTGTAAACCCGTTCGCATTAAACCGTTAAGCAAATATTGTCATATATGGCATACTATATTAATTGCATATCTAGTTTTATCAGTTTGAGAAACTTACTAATTTTTCACCTGTGGAGAAGAACCTTTGCTTCTTTGACCTTCCTGGTGGCCTTCTTGTTGTTGGAGGATATAACTTCAACCCACCCAGTCCATCAGCCAACTCCGTCACATCACTAATCTGTGTAACCGGGAGCACACTTCCTGCATATGCAGACCTTAGATGTCCCACTGTATATGCAGGCAAAACCAATGACTCCACACTGATTTTACCTTTTATCGCCGCTGCAACAGCATGGGAGCACGGTATAGCAAGCATCTGAAACTCGTAACAGCTACAAAATTTCTTAGCAAGGTCAACATGAAAACTAGCACCGGTCTTTTTACGCACCTCATACTCATCCTCCGTAATAAGAGTAACCTGGTAACCCCCACCTATTTCAAAATTCCTTGTCAGCATACCCGCAACCTTCGGTGAGATTGCTCCTCTATTACGGTTGGCCGCGTCCCGACGACTAGCAAACCACTCCGTCAACTTTGTACGGATGAAGTCAATCAACGGTATTACAGGTAATTCTCGTGCTTCACGCAACACCGCATTCCAAGACTCCGCCAAGTTGCTCGTCATTATATTGTACCGATTCCCGGGAAAATGGGCTCTTGCCCAATGCTCTAAACCGATGTCTAGAAGATACTCTGCACAACCTGCATCCATGCTCTTAATCTCGTTGAAAATGTTATAGAAGTCTTGCATCCTGAATGTCCGCGCTGCCTTTGCTACGAGATACTCCAAGTGTTTTGCTCTAAAATTTGAGCGTATGTTCCTCTTCAAATGCACCACACAAATG
Organism: Diplotaxis tenuifolia; assembly: GCA_014822095.1. Taxonomy (NCBI): domain Eukaryota; kingdom Viridiplantae; phylum Streptophyta; class Magnoliopsida; order Brassicales; family Brassicaceae; genus Diplotaxis; species Diplotaxis tenuifolia. Next base: position 17,057 of record JABAYD010042319.1, on the reverse strand, counting down.
CACTGTCCTGCAGATGGAAACACCTGAACCAACATCATTATAATTCTGTTAGCGTGGAAATATTTTAATTGTATAATGTTTTCCAATAATTATCATGCTAATATATTCTATTTATAGATAATATGTATATTACCTTGCTAATACCCTTCGTTATCGATGCATGCCTATCTGAAACAAATACAACTCCTTCTCCACCATTAACAATTGCCAGTCATTTCCTTGAAAAACCACTCCCAAGATGTGTCGTTTTCACTATCCACGATGGCAAAGGCTAGGGGGAAAATTTGGTAGTTTCCATCCTGTGCAGATGCGGTAAGCAAGCAACCTGCGTATTTACCCTTCAAATGTGTACCATCAACGACGATTACCTTCCGCATATTGTCATAACCTTTAATAGAAGCCCCAAACGCTACAAAGAGGTACTTGAAACGTTCTGCACCTCCGTCAATTGCGTCTGTAAAAAGGCTTGTAATGGTACCCGGATTCGCAACAACTAGCCGCTTTAGATAGTCTGGGAGATGATTGTAAGAAGGTGTCGTGGTACCCTTGACCTTATCAATTACCACATCCCTTGAACGCCACGCCTTCCAGTACGATATATTCACACCATGATCACCACGCATCATCTGTCTTATTTCTCGTGGTCTTGGACCCGTGCAAGCACCGCCAAACTTGCTTCACATTAGCTCTCTGATAACTGATGTTGTTGCTTGTGTTTGATACCCTCCTTGCTCATCCACTGAACATGTGTGGTCTGAGATGACTTTCCTTATCTCGAAAACCTCCGAATCCTTCAGCTTCACCGCATATACTCTCCATGGGCAACCATCTCCGCAGCACTCAAGAACCATCAAACCAGGTTCCGATTTTCTACTCCTGAAACAAATCTTCTTGTTTATGGCGTGTACCGCCATGTACTGTTTGAATTCCTCCCTATTCTTGAATATCATCCCTGTTGCAACCTCGCCATCGTAATCACCAATGTCGTCTGCAAAAGTAAGTGTTAGACTTTTTAACTATGAAGATCACCAGCGCTAACCGTGGTTATAACAATGCCAAATATATTTTGGTACAACAAATGTTGCAAAATACAATTGTTTCTGTTCTTGTATAGATCAAGAAAAAAACTATAAAGTTATGGGGAAATCTTACAAACAAGGGCAAAACAAAACTCCTCCCCAAATGTTTGAACATCATAGCAGAAACTAACTCACATTAATATGCAATACATTAGGCGACAGAAACTGATGGTTTTGAAATTGACTGTTTTGAAACATTACTGACACATTAATTAGCGGTCTAGGATTTGAAAAATGTAGAATACATCCGTCTGGTAAAACGTTACATCAACCTAACAACATGCTAATAAGACAATATCCGCGGACAACAAAAACATTAGCATGCCAACCGAATTTGCTATAAAAACGAACACACCACCCTAACCCAATACGAGGTGGCCGATGCAAGGGTTTCATGTTTAGCACCCACCTTCTGTGATACTTCCTTCAGAAGAAGAGTCTGGAACCCTCTGTCTTGGTTTCTTGGAACCCTCCCCCTTTGTTCCACATACCATAGCCAACTTCATCATAGGTGGCAGAGTTTGTCTTCCGTTTTGCTCAGTCTCCATGGGCTTTGTAGTGGCCAACACTAAACCTTGAGCCGCCTCTACCTCTATCAATAGATATCCGTTACATAAAAGGAAATACTATGAAATTAATACTTGTATTAAAAAATCACACACCGTTACTTGTGGGCTGTGTTAGCGCATCTGGTGTTGCGCTCAGCCCAAGCCCGTTTTCATTTTGTCCGGGGTCATTTCTTTCTGCCACAACGGACCCAACATTCCTCCCTTGCTCAAGTTAGCAGCATCCCCACCGAGTGGTATCCATCCATTCCCCAAAGAACGCCAGAAGCTCATACCAGCTTCAAGATCATCATCGGTGGCCGGTTGTGCCGTTGGCTGTCCAACTACCTCGTTAACTATGCATCCTATACCTCATAATTATTTCAAATGATAGTTGTGAATATATTTTGTAAAACCAGTAAAACAGAAAATATTTCATGACAATATAACTAATTAACATGCTAACCATGCGTGACATTTAATGGGGTCCTTCAACCATTCCGCATTGGTGTTGCTGCGGACCTTGGTGCCCGACCAACGCAGCCATGTTCATATCAACTTCCCACTGGACCGGTGGTGCAACCCTTTCACAAACGGGCCCAATGATTTCTGCTGAAAACCCGATATCTACTTGCAATGGGAATACACATAAAATTATGAGTAATTCAGTATTAGTTAACCGGTACAACAGAAGAGAAATCATGATAATAATTTTCTTCGCACGCCAACCTTGTGTGACATTTAAATGCGGACCTTCAGCAACTTGGTTTTGTTGTGGGTGCGGTCTTGGGGGCTCGACCATTGCAGTACTGTCTGCACCGTCTTCATGCTGTACTTGTGGCGCAACCCTCTCAACAACGGGCCCAATGACTTCTTTTGGAAAGCCGAGTTCTACTTTAGATGGAGAAAAACATGTAAGTCAAAACGATTTAACATATGAAACAAAAAAATAGCACTACAATATAATTGATAACTTGCTAACCATTTGTCACATTTAATTCAAATCCTTCAACAATTTCATGTGGCTGTTCCTGCGGCCTTGCTTGCCCGACCATTGTAGACATGTTCATTCCTACTTCCCACAATATTGGTGGCGCATCTCTTTCCTCAACGGGTCCAGCGACTTCGGTACAGTACCCATTACCTATTCGTATTTGTAGAAATAAAATTGGAGTAAATCAATATATGTTAACCGGGTAATCTTTTACTAATAAAGGTATAACAAATAAATTAATGGGATAAACTTCTAAACTTAGTGGGTAATCTTTTACTAATAAAGGTATAACAAATAAATTAATGGGATAAACTTCTTGGTGGGTTCCGTCAACCATTGTCCTTGGTGGTGGAATCGGCGGTGGCTGATCTGCCATTCTCCCCATGTCCATTCCCATATCCCATAGAACTGGGGGAGCACCCCCTTGATCAACAGGTCCACTGACTTTGCTATCAACTCCCGAGTCACCTTCAACACACAAACACATAATGTAATTTCACCCTATTATCCGGCTAAATATTTATCAATACATCATATTATAAATATTTATTTCACAACTATATCAAATAGAACGTGGACTGACCATTACTCGCACTTCTTTGCGCGCCGTCATCCATCTCAGTATCATCGTCGTTTATCTCGATGATCTCCCTCACTGTTTCTACTCCGAGTTGGTTGTTTGCCATATAGTTGTCAGTGAAATCCATCTCCAACGACACACGGTGAAAGAGACGCAAACTATCCTCTGGAAACAAAGCATGCATGACTCTTTGTGTCTGCGCTGGGCGGTTACCAAAGACCAAACCTGCGTATTTGAAGAAAATAAATTATACATGCACCAAATAAATACTTAACAACTAAACTTATAGAACGATTTTGTGGGTGAAATATATTACTTTCGTATGCCGCTCGAGAGTTCTCGTTTGCTGTGTGATCAAACACATACATTACGTTGCCTATTGCAAAGTTTATATGAGTATTAAACTCGTATTCAGCAACGTCTATAGGACCCATCGTTATTAGTAGTGGAAGCTCAATCCCACATGTTCTTCCATGGAGAAGCCATGACAACACAGCCGTACACGAGATCGTTGTAGGCGGCGTCCGGTTACCGCATGGGCCCAGCAACCCATTAGGAAGTCAGTGAGTAATGACAAGTGGTGTTTGAGTACTAAGACCGTATCGTTGTCTTATTAGCTGGTCCATCGCATCATAGCTCACAGTCTCGTAGACGACCACCCTATAGCCTACGTCCTCTGGATGTGTCATGAACTCCCACTCCTCCTCACTACTCTTCTTCCATTGCCCTCGCCAAAATCGCACACATCGAACCATCTGAAACAGACAACATATTTACATTTTATTAACTCAACCAAACGATAATTTAGCAATCAACAAAGTTTTAGTATCATGCATATATTTCTATTTTACAAATTAGCTCTCTACACTTGATTTGTGAGCACTTTAACATTTATTTGGATTTATTACCCAATCATAAACCCTATTCTCAACTATATGTCAATCATGTTTGTACGGAAAGGAACTAGAGATTGACATTAATGAATCTTATTAAATGCCAAAACAAGAACATGCCGATGATTACTGATTAATACTACACCGAACCCCTAATACTCAATGAAAACAAAAATCGTGAGACAAAATAAATGCAGAGAGAAGAATATCTCGATGATGAAAAATACAACAATTGTCTATGCTTGAATGAACCCAAACACATGAAACAAATTAAATGCATGTGCAGTCGTCTCCTTGTATATCATTGACAACAGAAAATTAAATACAAACCGAATAAAGACAGTACAAACAGAATGATTCATATTTATGTGAGGTGACAAGAACATTCCCATGAGAAAGAGAAGAACATATATGTTATGTCAGGAATAATCACCTTTGATGTTTTGGTCGAGTGTGAGAAGAAACCCATCGCTGAGCTTCCTTTTATAATCAAACATCGAATACATAACTTTCGAAATCTCCCCCCCCCCCACACATGAATCAAACTTTTCGCATGCAACCCAAAACCTTTTCTTTTCGTCTCCCTGGCCATGCAGCTGCTGTGTCAGAAATTGGTGAGTATCTATTGGTTCTTGATGCACGAACAAACACACGTAAAGGAGGCGGGAAAAGTTCAATCATTACCAACCTCCCAATTAAAACAAAACCCACTCTAGCTTGCAACCTATAAACGGCCTACCCTAATATTGGAGAAGAAAAGCGTTCGAGACTACTTTAGTAATTGCCAAATAAATCTCATCCCCACAATTTTTTTGATTGTGTAGTTTGCTAATTATTCACTTCTTATACGATTTTCAACAAATTCACTCTTTTTTTTATTGTAATTTTACATTTTATTTAAATAAAATAATTGTTAAAAAAAAGTCGTAGTGACTTGTTTTCAAAGGCACCCGTTCATGCATTCATACGTTAATTTTAAAACTTTTAGTTAGGTTGTCTTTTCACAAAAAAATGTCTAACTGCGTGCATGCAAACTATCATTACCAACTGACGGTTATGAATCGTTCTTTTACTTAATTATACATTTTTTTTGTTCAACAATTATAAATTTTTAAGCCATTATTATTTCTATTATTATACTTTTTAATGATAAGTAAGCGCAGAGATATTAATACTGGAAAATTCTTTCAGTGAATAGATAAGTAACTTTCGCTATAAAGAAGAGTTGCATCTGGAGGGCCTTTGAGTGGCAGTGTGCACCACGCGTTTTACCTTTTCTCTCTCAATTTTCAGATCTCGCTTGGGTGGAGACCGCCCTTTCTCAGACACCAGCGGTCGTCTCGAGTCGTGGTCTCCCACCCCCCCTTTCTTCGGCAACTGAACTGATGTCGGAACAGTCATGACCAGGTTACCGGAGGTGTTCTCTCTTCTTTGCCGTCCGTTTGGGTCCTTGGAGCGGCGGACCCCTAGGATACACTGGTGTTTCTGGTGGCTCGTCAGATTTGAGGTTGTTGTACTCCATTAGAGGACGGTGGAGTCATCCTCTGGATTTGCAAGTTAGTCATCGGGTTAGATCTAGGGTTTTTGTAACGGCGGTTGGGGTGAGTTCGTTGACGGCGGTGCTGGCTTGGAGATGGCGGTTCTCCGGGTTAGTATCTTGTCCGGCGCGAACTCTCTCGTGACGGGTTGATTGAGGGAGGACACACGGTAGTTCGGACCCGTGAGTGGATGTAGATGCATGACGGACGAGATGGCGAGGGCTTGGGAGTCGATTTCCTTTTTGGAACATCGGCGTGTGATGGCCGCGGGACGACTCCGAGGTGGTTGCGTTGACGGTACCGACGACGGATCTAACGCAGGCAGTGTACACCCTGGTATGGTGTTGTCTTAGAGCTATCAGATCTGCTCCACCGGTGTTCAATCGGAGTTTCAGGTTTCGGCCTCTTCTGTCTTCTTTCCCACACCCTAAATCTCTCTTATTGTTTCATGTCTGTTTGTTCTCTGTATTTGCTCCTTGTAACCTAGCTTCCGTCGTTTACCGGTTAACCGGAGTGTACTGTAGTCCGATGGCCCCTCGGGGATGAAGATAAATATATATATTTATTATTAAAAAAAAAAAAAAAAGAGTTGCATCTTCTAAAATGTCCCACGTCATAAAATAATTAACTGATAATCTGCCACGTGTTATTCTACAAGTTTTCCTGTGTGTTTGGTTTCACTTATATGGGCTTTTACATTAACAATTTTGGACTTTCTTTGTCGTTATTTAGTTTTCTAACGGAAGATGGCCTAGTTTGATTGAAAGGGGAACAATAGCTTCTCCGTCATGGCTAGGATTCATCGTCCAGGATGGTAAGCGGGCGGACATCATGATTCTGGTCGAATTTCATTGGTGTCGTTTCGTGTTAACTTATTCACCTCTGAAACGTTACGGGATCCAATGAAGTCCGATTAACAACCATATTTACTTCTTCGACTATAACATGCACGATCCATCATTCGTTGCTGCTTATCTCTCTGAAGGCGGTGGATAACACCTATAAAAAGGTCATATTTCTTCCACTGAACATCATGCCCACAACTTCTAACAACACCAGAAACTTATTTTCATCTCTCTCTATTTACCTGTTGAATCGTTTTAATGATGGTGATTTACAGGAGGCAGGACCAGAGCCAGAACGACTCCATCAGATCTGACTCTGTCGTTCACATCCTCCGAGAATTTCACGGTTTTGGTGAGTCTTGATTGGCTCAACAGTGGCGGCAGTGACAATGGCGGTTCTTTCACGGGTTAGCGGTGGGGATTGAAGCATGGTGAATCGAGAGTGGTTTGGGCAGGAGGGCATGTTCAACTTGAAGCTCCGACAGTGCGATGTCCAAAAACTGCTGCTCCCAATACACTCAATAACAAAAGGGAGAAGAACATTACGTACATTGACCATATCAGTTCAAAATTCTTGCTTTGATTTGTGAAGATTCACTGGAATATGTAATTCATTTATTTTGTTTTTCCTACAGTTTTTGTTCCTCTTTTCTTGATTTCAATTTGATTTATCTTCAGCTCTGCAATTAAATTTAGCATATATCATGAGGCAAGCTGATAACACGGTTATCAGCTTAAAGCTATTCCAGAGGAACTTGCTTCAGCAAAGCATATGGGGGTTCTTTAGGTGTACTTGCCTGCAACGTCCAAACTGAAATATGATTGAAGCGATACTGAGTTCTTCTGTAGCTGCCATCACTGGGAAAATCACTAATAGCTCCAATGACATGAGAGACGTTCTCAATCCCGTGTAAGAACAACCCATCTGTTACAGAAGTCTTATGTTAAAATCTGGAAAACAATGTAATAGGTCATCTTCTTTATCGAGGAAAGGTGGTGCTTATCACAGTTTCAATCATTATGCTTACCTCTCTTGACAAATCTTGGTCTCGCTAAGTCACAAATCTGTATCTTTTCTAATGTTTTTAAGTCTTGAAAGATGAGCTTCTCTATAACTCCTGCAAGCTCATCATCTTCCACTGCAGGTTTCTCAACTGTCAACTAATGTATTAAATCTTAGGATCTTACCTAATCATCTTTTCTTACAGTTATTCAATTTTTGTGATAAAGATCATTGTCTACACGGGTAATGACCCTGAAATATTCTCCGTGTGGATTCGTAAGTAAAAATTATCCAAATATTTTCCTCTTCTGAAGCCGTGTGATTCTAGGATTAATTTTGGTGACTGGTGCCAATTCATCTTGAGCTTAACATTCCTTTTCACAAGTATGTTTGTACGAGCATTAGTAAAATTGTAGTCACATGTGTGGCAATGATTGTAAGAGTGTCAATTTTTTCCTTGAACAATAAGTACAAGAGTTGTGGACAGTGAAGCTGTGGAGAAGAGAGGTGTGGACAAGAGGTGTTATATGTTAGTTACAATGGTTTTGTGGTCATGGATTGGAGAGTTGAGACACACTTTTCCTCTAGGAGAACAAAGAGAGGTGTAACAATAACTGAGGACTTATATGTTAGTTACAATGGTTTTGTGGTCATGGATTGGAGAGTTGCATACATGGAAGCTGCGGTGAGAGAGGAGAGATGTGGACAGTGAGTCTGTGGAGAAGAGAGGTGTGGACAAGAGGTGTTTATTGCGAGGGGATAGGTTTAGACAGAAAAAATGTGGACAAGAAAAGTGTTGGTAACGAGATGAGGGGTGTAGACATGAGAGATACAGTGTTGAACTGCATATTGGCTCCTTCTCCTTTCATTAAGTGTATAAATGTCCATTCACACACTACAGTGCAAAATACTGTGTCTTGCAAGCACAATGTGTCTCTATATACAAACAAAATGTGTCTCTATATGCAAACAAAAGACATAACGTGTCTTTTTAGGTAATCAACTCAATATATATTTGTTTTCTACTTCCAAGAAAATAATTGAAATGCTTATAAATTCGAAGACATGCCCACGTATCCTCCTCAGCACACGTGAAATAATAAACTTATACATTCCTCAAATCATGACATGCAAGTATATATTAGCAAGACCAAACATTTCAGTAAAAGTCCATCCGCCTCGGTCAAACTCCCAAAAATTGTATACTAATCTTTACTCTATTAAAAGGCCTTATTCTAGCCTTCTCACAATAGCCATGTATGAATAAATATTTGGCCAATCATAAGGTTTTAAACTTCCACGTCCCCACGTCAGATTTTTATTGTGCAATCAAAATGTTCTAATTGTCCAGGTCAGCTTCTCCTCTTGCGTTTGGGCTTCGTTTCGTCATTTTGGGCTTAATCTTGGGCTTAATCTGTGTTTTATATTTGCGGCCCGGTAACCCGTTATTACCGAAGCTTCGACCGAAGCTCCAACTTCATCGAAGTGAAACGAGATCCCTAATTTTTCTGCCTCCTTTCATTTTCATCGTTTTCGATCTCCTCCTACTTTTCGACTTTCTGGGTTCCTCTTTCTTCTCTTCCGTTTTGAGACTTTACTTTTCTTTCCGTTTAGCAAGTTATTATTCCACTCTCTGTTCTCATCAATCTTCCATCATCTCATTCAATGGATTCCTTTCACTTCCCTTGCGATTTTCCTATTTATACATCTTCAATCCTAGCTTATGTATCCATTAAACCGCTAAGTATCTCTACTCTATCTCTACTCTCCCTCACATATTTGTTTCAATGGAACCCGCCGTCAAGTCTTCATTCCCCACCGGCTATAAGACCAAGAAGGAGATTGTCTCATCCTCTGTGACTGCTACACCAAACTCGAAGTCTTCTGCTTCCTCCGCTGTTGTCATGAAGCCTCACGACAAGGCTTCTGTTTCGTCTCCAACATCGATGGCACCGGTTGCCGACCAAGTGATGCCCTTCAGAGATGTTTCTCTTGTCCCACATGAAGCCGCTTTAAGGTTTCGTCCGATCCACTTCTGGGAGGCTATAAATCCAAAGACGAAAAAACTGATTGGTCAGTAGATGCTCCTTATTGGCGAAGAGGTATGTGTAGGACTTTTTCATATATAAGATTTTAAATTTTATAAAAATTGACAAACTATATATTTAAGCTTAAAACATATTAGTGGTAAACGAAATATTTCACATAGATTCGGCAAACAAAATTGTGTATTGTTTTACTCATTTTATATATGTATCTTTGCTTTAAAAAGTTGATTATAAATAAATATTTTTCATATACTATTATAGTGGTAAACATAATCTCTTCCATTATGATCTCACTATTGGTCTGAAATTTTTCTTAAACTTTCATTTTGGAATGTTTTATAGGGGACTGTTATTTAAGGCTTGTTCCAGCAGGAAGGGTTGGGACATATGATCTGCTTGCTGGTTCTGTTTACAAGCTGACCAACTTTTTCAGATCAAGGAGCAAAGATATGTATAGTGTTGCTGATCATAACAGCACAATCACGTTCTCTTGGAACTCTCATTTATCAGATCCTGAGAACCATCCTGTTCCAATTCAGGAGGATATGCTCAGGTTCCATAGCGTCGAGGAGTTTCAGGCTAATTGTGATGCCAGAGGTGATCTTTATGGTAAGCTCTGTTGAAATAATTTTGTTGTTTACACCTAAGTGTTATCTCAACTTTAGTTTTGTAACGAAAGAGAAGTATTTTTTGGTTTATGAGATCCCATATAATCTTATACAGTTGTTTGCCATGATGGTAGAGTGTAATTTTGATATATGCGGTTCTGATGTTTTTTTCAGATTATCTTGGTCATATGAGGCTTGTGGACGATCAGACTATCAATGAGTTTACTGTTCTTGATGAGGTTGACATCGCAGAGAAGCGTCATCTTGTGTTCATGTTCAGACTTATGGGTTAGTTTGTCAATTTTTATTGAGGTTTTGTTTTTGAGTGTTATTCGTAAGCAATGGGTTTTAACTTATGCAGTGTGCCAGTGGTTAAGCTCCATCTATGGGACCAGGCTGCATTCGACTTCTGCAAGAAATTCAAGTCCTATGGAAGCGCCCGACTGTCCTTTTGATCACCACAGTAAACCCAAAACGACTTGCAGGTTAGCGTTTGACCAATTGTTTTTTTTTGGGATCTTGCTATATTTTAACCGGGAGTAAGTGAGACAATGGTTTGTGATTGTATATAGATCTTGGGATCATTAATTGGAAACAACCGTTTCTTTTTGTGATTAACCAATCATATTTTATGATCAGGAACTCTTGCACTGACTAATATGCCTTCATCTCGAGTTTTTATGGATTTGGATGTCGGGCCTACCAGAGATTATCTTGGACGGTATGCATTTTAGTATTTAGCTATATTTCTCATGTCCTTGCTTGACGTTGCATGAAACTTTGGTCTCACCTAAACTTTGTTTTTGCTTTTTTCACAGGGTAAGCTCTGCATTTTGAGAAGGCACAGGACCGGATGGAATGACAATCCTCTTTTTCCAGCATGCATGGCACGTTATTAAGAAGGTTTTGGTTGAGATGGTGAATAATATTTTGGCTTCAGGAACTTTAGATCCCCGGTTAAATAAGAGTCATATTTGTATGATCTCAAAGACAGAGAGACCCACAAGGATGACGGAGCTTAGACCAATAAATCTTTGTAATGTTGCATATAAGATCATCTCAAAAGTATTATGTCAACGGCTGAAAATTTATTTGCCCAACCTAATATCGGAAACCCAGTCGGCTTTTGTCCTAAGGAGGTTAATTTCATATAATATTCTCATTGCTCAGGAGATGTTTCATGGTTTAAGAGCCAATAAATCTTGCCAGGGAAAGTTTATGGCAATAAAAACAAACATGAGTAAAGCGTATGATAGGGTGGAGTGGGATTTTATTCAAGCTTTGCTTTACAAGATGGGATTTGATCCTCATTGGACAAAGCTTATGATGAAATGTATATCGTCTGTCCAATATCGAGTACTGATAAATGGACAACCTAAGGGCTCCATTATACCGCATAGAGGTTTAAGACAAGGGGATACTTTGTCTCCTTACCTTTTCATTATGTGTATGGAGGCGTTAATTACCAATATTAAAAAGGCGGAACGACATTAGAGGTTAACAGGAAAAAAAGTTGCTAGAGCATGCTCAACGATTTCTCATCTTCTTTTTGCGGATGATAATCTTTTCTTTTGTAAAACGCAACCCGATGAGTATCAAACAATACTTACTATACTGAAGGAATATGAAGTTATTTCCGGTCAATTAATAAACTTTCAGAAGTCTTCATTTCAGTTTGGTCATAGGATTGGGGAAGAGAACATGCAAGAGCTAAGGGATATACTAGGAATTCAGAATATAGGAGGTATGGGATCATATCTAGGCCTTCCAGAGAGCCTGGGAGGGTCAAAGATACATGTTTTTGGATTTGTACAGGAAAGATTAAATAAAAGGGTTAATGGATGGACCTTTAGGTTTTTTACGAAGGGAGGGAAAGGGCGATTATCAAATTAATGGTTACGACATTACCAAATCATGTGATGTCCTGCTATAGGTTACCTAAGACAACTACAAAGAAACTAACGAGTGCGGTAGCACAATTTTGGTGGAGCCCTGGAGGAAGCACATGTGGAACGCATTGAAAAATCATGGGATAAATTATGCCTAGAAAAGGATGAAGGAGGTTTGGGTTTTAAGGATCTCGAGGACTTCAACACGGCTATGCTAGGAAAACAACTATAGCGCCTTATTGAGAAATCAGATACCTTGTTTTCTCGTGTTTTCAAAGGTCGGTATTATAGGAATGCGCCACCTCTGGAACCGATTCGATCATATTCTCCGTCATATGGCTGGAGGAGTATTATCTCAGCTAGATCTCTGGTTAGCAAAGGACTTATCAAACAGGTGGGATCAGGATCATCCATCTCAGTATTGAATGATCCATGGCTCTCAATCACTCGCCCAAGACCAGCAAATAAAAATCAACATAACTTTTACCCAAAACTTACAGTTGATTCTCTCATCATTACATATAGGAGGACTTGGAATATGCTGGGTATTCGGGCTCTAGTTAACCTGCAGGATGCGAAAATAATAGAGAGTATTCCACTTAGCATGACACAGATGGAAGATAGGGATGGTTGGCATTTGCCGCAAACAGAAAATACACAGTTAAGTCAGGATACCAAGTTGAAAGGGTGTACCCGGACACTGAGAGGCAGGCTGAGTTTCAGGGACCTACAATGGATGCTTTAAAGGTTTTTTGCTGGAAGGTAAGGTGCCCCCCTAAGATAAAATATTTCTTATGGCAACTACTATCCGATTGTATTGCTGTTAAGGAAAATCTACATGCAAGAGGGATAAATGGTGATATAGGGTACGATCGATGTGGCGCGACATAAGAATCGGTTAACCATGTTTTCCTTGAATGTCCACCAGCACACCAGATTTGGGCTTTGTCAAAGATCCTTTTTAACCCGGTAGTTTTTCCTACGGAGTCCCTATTTACGAATATGGATCATTTATTTTGACGGGTTATTCCTAAGATAGATGATCTTCAATTTGCATGGATTTTGTGGTACAATTGGAAAGGGCGAAATAGTAAGACTTTTAGTAATTTAGATGTTAACCCGAAGGACACACTAACATTGGCGGAGTCAGAATCCACTCTTTGGGAAGAGGCCCAATTGAGTGTCGCTCAGAGTGAACCACAGTTAGGGGCAGTCACGATGCTACTCCAATTACAGCACTTCTAAGTGAACAAACTTCATGAAAAAGTTTAAGAAGAATTAAACAATTACTCCAAATGTAAGACACAGTTATACACATCAAAAAAGAAATTTTGACTCGAAAAATAGCAAATGGACAGTGTAATTTGTTAACATGATCTCAAGAGAAACAAAGGAGACAACACAATGTAAATTGCTTCCCAACAGAGATAAAAAATTAAAAAAAAACATTTACTTTTATATCTCTGAATCAATTTTGATAAATCCATGGATATTATTAAAAATAAGAAAATAACAAAAATCAAGAACAACCCTTCATGCTAACTAAATGGACATCATAAAATTTAAAATACAAATCAAACGTAGAGATATATATTCCTCTCATTCTCTATATTTTTTGCTTAGTTGCACTATTTTTCTTTTGTAGCCAAATATAATACATATTTTCTATGAAAATATATATGCCTACATGTAGCAACTTTCCGTACAGTCTCAATATTAATGAATTATGAAATAAAACATTTAAATGCAGAAACACTTACGATAATAATAACTTATTAATTTAATTTTACAGAGAAGAGATAAAAAAAATTCAACAATATATTAAAGAAAATATAAAACAAAACTAAAAACATACATAATACACTTGCAACAAATTTAAATATAAAAATTGGGTGTAGCGCATCAAATCTCTACTACTCAAAGCCAATTTTAGCATTAGCACAGTGCATTACATTTCATATGAGAAATTTTTACGACCTAATTAAAAAATGCTGTCTTAAATTTTTAAACAATTATATTTTAAAAATAGAAAAAAAAATAAATAAAAAAGTATCTCAAAACTTATTTTGAGGTCTACTATAAATAATTTTTAAAATTTGTTTATCAAAAAAATAATTAACATAAAATTATGTCCAATAATTTGTCAAAACATAATTTTTTGCTTATACTAAAAAACTAAATAGTTAATGTAACTCTGTGGCTTGTGGTGTGCATCAATGAGACAAATCATCAAATACAGTACTATTAAACTAAAAAAAAAAGGGTAAACGACATATTTCCACACCATAACTACTGTATAGTAATAGATCCACACGATCTTTGAACCTCGTCCCAATTGTACACAACTGAAGTTTGTCAGCCTATTTCCCCCTAAAACAAAAGATCTAGACTTGATTTCCCCCAGACGAACTAATACCAATAAAATCCAATTTAAAGTAGGTTTAATGTTCTTTGTTTTAAAACTAAACCAATTACGAACCTAAGTAAACCTAAATGATCCAATTACGACCCGATTAGAGACGTAAACCGGATTTACCCATTTAATAAACAAAAATTAAAAACCCTCTTTATCTCTTCCTCACGACTTGGTGAATGACGACGAAAGATTGAAGTGGAGACTGAAGAGTATCATTACTCCTCCCACCCAGATAATTTCGAAACCTCCATCCCTCTCTTTCTCTCTATATTTCTGTCGTTGATTAGGTCTTTGTAAATTCTTTTTTTAGAAATCAAATGTGGAAGATTTGTGGACCGATGTTAATGTGAAATGGAGTGAGAGTTGGATAGGAGAGTTGAGTCAGGTTTTAAAATTGGTTCAACTGTGGTTTAGGTTCTAAACCATTAAAACCAATACAAATATTCGTCTAGGGGGAATCGAGTCTCGATCTTTTGTTTTAGGGGGAAATAGGTTGACAAACTTCAGTTGTGTGCAATTGGGACGAGGTTCAAAGATCGTGTGGATCTGTTACTATACGGTATTTATGGTATGGAAATAGGCTGTTTAAATTGTTACCTCCAGTCTATCATATATACCATAGATTTTCCCATCATTTATTTATAATGTTATATCAAATAAGTTTGTGTAAAGATCAATTTAGGTTAGAGCATCACCAGTTCATGCATTTTGAGAAGGTCTTAGACATATTAAAAAAAAAGTCTTAGACTTTTTCTAAGGGTTCACTCATTTTTTTCCAAAATAGATAATTTTATAGTAGAGTATGGTTATATTCTAATGGTGTTCTATTTTGAGGTAAATATAGAGTTATGAGCAAAACTAAATAGATTACTATATTTAAAAATGAAATATATAATGAGATCAGAGATGCTCTTAGTAATTTTCTTCTCGCTATTACAGCTCCATCTTAAACTGTTTAATAATTAACTTAAGAGTCTAAATTAATAATGGAAGTATGTTTTTAATCTAATATGCAAACAATGTTACAAGGTTATATATTTTCTATACAATACAAATGACTAATATATCTGAAGGTTATATATTTTCTACACAATATAAATGACTAATATATCTGCATGTGTGTAATGCACAAAATCTAACCAAAGTATTTTTATTTACTATATAAATATAGAATCATTAATTTTACATTTTCTATAATATATACTTATATACAAAATAATAAAGGAAAATAATTAATATTGAACATAAATTATAGTTTCAAAATTTCAGTAATTGATTGAATAATTTGTATT
>JABAYD010042281.1:0-10288 GCA_014822095.1 Diplotaxis tenuifolia | reverse complement strand
AATAATAATAATAATAATAATAATAATAATAATAATAATAATAATAATAATAATAATAATAATATAATAATAATAATATATTGATATTTGATACACAATCTTCTTCTTTTTGAAACAATTATTTGGTTTATGAACAGTGTTTAAGAATTTGAGACCTTGGAGTTGTATATCTTCTCTTCTATGAAATATTGTCCTATAAATTCCCTTTCCTAGACACTTGATTGGCTTTCTCCGATTTTTTTGTTTTCAAGCTACATGTAACAACGCTACAAAAACTTTTCCTGTAAACCAGAGTCATGTACCCAAATTTGATTCATCTCAATTGCCAATTGGTCAATCCTATTTTCTGGTCTATGTGTCTGGCTCTGAAGGTGGTACAAGGAAGCCTACTAAGAAAGTAAGAATGGATTTATGACAGGTGGTGGCTGTAATAGCTCGGGCAGCAGAGTATGAAGACAATCATGGTATTCTTTTTCTTTTAAATTGTGTGTGTGAGCAGATTAATTTTTTTTAAAAAAATGCACTTTATTGAGAATTAAATACATTTGGAAGGAAAAATGTCACAAGAACCTCATGTTAAACTTAATTATTATTCTTTGCTTCATTCAGGGCTCAAGTTGTTGAGTAGAAGTCGTAATGTGGCTCTGGAGACAAATCAGTGTTGGGTAGATAAGGTATTGAATCATCATTTTTGGTAAGCAAAAAACATGTGGATGCATACGCAACGTAGAAAATGGTGTCGAACTGTGTTCATGTTTGAAAGTGGTGACTATAATGTAAGAAAAAACTAAATAAATATTTGTCATGAGAAAATTAAAAATAATTCGACGGGTTTATGTGTCCCTGAGGGATTCACTTTGGTTTGTTAGGTTTTAAACTGAAGCTTTGATTTTAAAAATACTTCATAAAGCTAATAAAAACTATATATATAACCAATCCTTTTACGGATAAATGTATGTATTTTCTTGAGCCCTCATCATATTTTAATTGAAATTAATCATATATTATACATTAAAAACTACCCCACTGTTTTTTTATAAATAACATTTAAGAGATTTTTTTTTTCAGTTTAGATGACATCTCCAGTTGTGATATATATATATAAATATTTATATTTATTTTTAAGCTATATGACTCGCTATATTCCGTAATATATATTCCAATTAATTGAATTGCAATTTTTTAGATAAATAATGTGTTATTATTTCAAAAATGTACAATACAAAAGGTGTTTTTATCTATGTATTTGTGTGCATATGCATCACACATCACGTAATAAAAACAGAAGAAATATAAACAATTATATATATACATATATATATAATATATTATTCATCCCTATGTAAAATAAAATTTAGCATATTTTTAAAATATGTAGTTAGTTAAAAATATATATTTAATTAGATATTAATTCTCTACAATTAATTTTTAGTATTGTCTTTTTCAATAAAATATATTTTCATGCAAAAACAATTAAAAAATTTAAGAAAAATATTTAAGTTGAGTCATACATTGGATCGACATCACAGTAAGTGGCATCAGCTTATTTTATTGTATTTTTTTAACATCAACAAACAGACTCATATTGACTCTGCGAACCAAACTGGAAGCTCCGTATCCATGTGAACGACGAAAGACGGTTGTTTCCTGGCACTGCGTGATAGACTATCCGCTTTTGAATTCAGCGTTTGTGGTACATAGATGATTGTTGAGCTGGTAAAACTCTCTCTCAGCGTCTTGATATCCTCCAGATAACTTGCAAATGCTGGCCATTCTTCTGGCGTCGAAACCATCTTCGCCAATTGTGAACAATCTGTTGCAAAAGTGACGTGATACTAACGTAAGTTCCTCATACTCTCCATTGCCCAAATAAGTGCTTACACCTCCGAATGAAGAGGTGATAAGCTAGCGCGAATATTTCTTGCACCCATCAAGCCCACATAACCCTCAAGCGTACTATACCAACCTTGACCAGTAAACCGTTCCTTATCTTTCCAGGACCCATCAGTGTAACACCAACGCCCCGGTATGTCCGGAAGGGGAGTACCTCCTCCTTGTTTTTGTCCTACGGCCTGGTTTTTTGCCATTTGTGCCTCCATACAAAGAAGTGACTCTGTTTCTGCCAGTTTAAGCGTGTCTTTGGGATTGATATCCACATTTCTAAAGGTTTTATTGTTTCGCCATTTCCAAATATACCACAATATCCAAGCATATTGATGATCCTCCATTTCGGATAAAACTCGCTAAAATAGGTGATCCATATTTGTGAAAAGAGAACTCGTGGGAAAGCAGATGAGATTAAGAGGGATCTTCGATAATGCCCATACTTGACGTGCTGGTGCACACTCGAAGAAAACATGATTGACCGATTCCTCCGCTGCTCCACACCTATCACAACCTATATCGCCATAGATCCCTCGTGATTGTAAATTTTTCTTGACAACAATACAACCTGATAACATTTGCCAGATAAAGTGTTTCATTTTAGGAGGACACCGTAGCTTCCAGCAATAAGCTTTCAATATATTAATTGTAGGTCTCTGAACTTCTGGTGGTTTTCCTTTGTCCGGGTACACCCGTTCAACCTGGTATCCTGACTTAACTGTATATTTTCCATTTAGGGTGAAATGCCAGCCATTCATGTCTTCCATATGAACTCTGCTGAAAGGTATACTCTCAATGATTTTCACATCCGATGGATCCACTAATTCCTGTATAACCTGCATATTCCAGCTTCGCCTATCAGCATTGATAAGGGAGGCTACCGTGAGGTCCGGGTATAAGTCATGTTGTTTTTTGTTTGCTGGTCTCGGGCGAGTGGTTGGGAGCCATGGATCATTCCATACAGAGATGGATGATCCTGATCCCACCCGTTTAATTAGTCCTTTGCTAACCAGAGATCTAGCAGAAATTATAATCCTCCAACCATACGACGGGGAGTATGATCGTATCGGGTCTAAAGGTGAAGCATTCCTATAATATCGACCCTTAAAAATACGAGAAAACAAAGTATTTGGTTTCTCTATTAACCGCCATAGCTGCTTGCCGAGCATAGCCGTATGAAAATCCTCGAGATCTTTAAATCCCAAGCCTCCTTCCTCTTTATCCAAACACAATTTATCCCATGACTTCCAGTGCATCCCTCTTGTACTGCCCCCATGGCTCCACAAGAATTGAGCAACTGCACTTGTCAGTTTCTTAATAGTCGTTTTTGGTAACCTATAGCATGGCATCACATGATTTGGTAAAGTCGTGACCACATATTTGATGATCACTTCTTTTCCCCCTTTCGGAAAGTCCATCCATTTACTCTTTTGTTCAATCTTTCCTGCACAAACCCAAACACATGCACCTTTGATCCATTCAGACTCTCTGGAAGCCCTAAATATGATCCCATACCTCCTATATTCTTGATACCTAGAATATCCCTTAATTCATGTCGACGATCCTCCCCTATCTTATGTCCAAACTGAATCGAAGATTTCTGGAAGTTTATCAATTGACCTGATACCTTTTCATATTCTTGCAGGATTGAGAGGATAGTTTGACACTCCTCCGGTTGCGCCTTGCAAAAGAACAAACTATCATCCGCAAACAGCAGATGAGAGATAGCTGGGCACGCTCTAGCCACCTTCATTCCTGTTAACCTTTTTTGTCGTTCCGCCTTTTTAATATTTGTAATCAGTGACTCCGTGCACAGAATAAATAGATAAGGAGACAAAGGATCTCCTTGTCTTAAACCCCTATGCGGTATGATGGATCCCCGAGGTTGACCATTAATCAAGACCTGATATTGGACAGACGATATGCATTCTATCATAAGCTTTGTCCAATGTGAGTCAAACCCCATTTTATGAAGTAAAGCCTGTACAAATCCCACTCCACCCTATCATACGCTTTACTCATATCCGTTTTGATCGCCATAAACTTTCCTTGGCAAGCCTTATTAGCTCTCAATCCATGGAACATTTCCTGAGCTATTAGTATATTGTCCGAAATTAATCTCCCTGGAATAAATGCCAATTGAGTTTCCGAAACAAGCCTGGGTAAGCAGGATTTTAACCTTTGGCACAACACCTTGGAAATAATCTTATAACCAACATTACATAGACTTATATGTCTAAGTTATGTCATCCTTGTGGGCCGTTCTGTTTTAGGAATCATGCAGATATGGGTCATGTTTAAACGAGCATCAAGCACTCCTGTAATCAAAAACTCATTCACCATAGCCACCAAATCATATTTGATAACATGCCAGGAATGTTGAAAAAACAAAGCTGTCATTCCGTCTGGTCGTGGCGCTTTTTCCGGATGCATCATAAATAGCGCCTATCTAACCTCCTCCTCAGTCGCATTCCGCAGCAGCATCTGATTCATTTGATCTGTAATGGTCGATGGAACCTCTTCCAGAAAGGCATCGAAATCCGATGGTGAAGTAGTGGTGAATAGGTTCTCAAAATAGTCCACCGCTACTTTCTCCACTCCATTTTCCTCCGTAATCCAGTTTCCATTTTCATCATACAACCCCACTATCCTATTTTGCACTCTCCGTTGTTTAGTTAAGGCATGATAAAATTGGGTATTAAGATCACCATATGAGTACCACATATTTCGACTCTTCTGATGCCAATAATCTTCTTCATCCTTATATGCCTCCTGCAATTTCCGAGAAACCTCCAAAATGTCTTCCTGTGACCTGTTGTTATCCATCTGAACCTCCTCTAGTGCTTTTTGGAGCTCTTGAATTTTGTCTTTTCCATATGGTGGGTTATTCTTTCTCCATCTTGCAATTTCATGCCTACAATTACAAATTATTGTGACCAGATCGGCATTTCGACCATTTTGGTCCTCTGTCCATCCTGTTATAATTGATTCCATAAGACCATCCTGTCCGAGCCATCTTTTATCAAACCTAAATTGTCCTCTCAGTTTCTTAACCTTATCATCCATATACGCAACCACTGGTTGATGATCTGATGCAACCATTCCCAGGTATTCTGTGTAGGAGCACGAAAACAGGGTGTGCCATTCCTCATTCGCTAAAGCACGGTCTAACTAACAACGAATCATAACA
Source organism: Diplotaxis tenuifolia (assembly GCA_014822095.1). Taxonomy (NCBI): domain Eukaryota; kingdom Viridiplantae; phylum Streptophyta; class Magnoliopsida; order Brassicales; family Brassicaceae; genus Diplotaxis; species Diplotaxis tenuifolia. The sequence continues at coordinate 5,214 of JABAYD010042281.1, read as the reverse complement.
GCCTGTTTCCCTTTTCCCCGACGTCCTTGTCAGGATATTTTATTTCCTCGTGCAGGGAATTCAAGTAAACCACTAGGCCGAATCATATTATTAAAAGGTACAAAGGAGGCCATACTTCTGATCGCTCCACCTTCCTTCTCATGATTACCCGTGATCTCGTTCAAATCTCCAATAATAAACCAAGGGTCAGATCTTGCTAGATCATATCTAGTTAATCGTTCTCATACTTGATCTCGAAGGTCTTGCACCGGTTCTCCATATACAAAGGTTAAGAACACCTTTTTCCCCAACACCTCTGCCTCCACGTCAATCATTGTGTTGCTTGAGAAAAGAATATTTAACTGATACTCTTTATTATAGAACAGAGCCAGACCTCCACTTCTCCCAATCGAATCTACTGTTACTAATTTATCATACCCAAAATGTGCTTGAAAATCTTGTACAAATTCAAACTCTTGTTTCGTTTCCGAGAGGAATAAAAAATCTGGGTTATGTTTTTGCCAAATTTTCCGAAGATAACTAATCGTCCATTTACCACCCGTTCAAGACTCTCATAAAAAAATATATAAAACACCTCCGTAGAGTTCATGAAGTTCGGGAGTAATGAATCCCAATGTTATACATGGAGTAAACAACCGAAATACCATCTGATAAAATCTTGCTCGAGAAACACATATGTCATCCATATATACCACAATACAGCCCGTTGGGGTAAGCCTGAAGCATGTATAGCCCAAAACTGTCTTGTGATCCTCAAATTTAAATATTCAACACATGACATTACCCATTTTATTTGCCTTGCCAGTCCCGTATTCACTCCATATAATCAGATTGCCAAAGTATTCAAAGCTATAGACTTGCACGCATCTATGATATTCCTCGTAAAAATCCTCCTGCCGATATGTCAATTTCCATCGGGATTCCAAAATTTCGAAACCCATGATACCATCAAACTCTTCCTTGGTTTAAAAACAAATCGAAACCTACGAATGAAAAGAATAGTGCCTTGTCGTGCTCCTTTCCTATCTTTAGAAAAGGGGGTAAAAATTGAAAAATAATACAATGGAGACCAGTCCCCCTTTTGTTTTATTTTATCCATATCCTTATGCACCGATAACAACATTCCCATAACCTTTGCGCCATGTACATAAACCCGAACCCACCACAACAACCAAGTAACCATTTTGCTCGTAGCCCCCATCTGAAGTTTCTCTTGTAGGTCCATGTTTGGTTTAAGGAGACCAAACATATTCCGGAGGAAACACACCTGTCACTTGATCACCCTGCCATCCTCGTATAACATAAACAGAGATACCAACTTCACCAGAATCACCAAAAGGCCAACACATATCACACACCCAATAACCAAAAAAACCTATTTTATTCCATTTCAAGATCTTATAATATGATCTGACCAAAAAAACCTATTTTATTCCATTTCAAGATCTTATAATATGATCTGAACCACCATAACAAAGAAACAAAAGCTGGGGAAAAACCCCAAACAACATCGAAACAAATGCTCAAAGAGCTTATTAAACATAGAAAAAACCAAGCAAAACGCAGAAAAACCAAAAGCTTCCAAAGCTCACAAAGCACATTCCCCTCCAAAGCTTGTATCTTCATGAAACTTCTATGGTTGTGAAGAGGTCAGCTTAGGGTTTGATGGACCCTTGTCCTCCTTTGATTTAACTCCTTCTCCATGATGAGCAGTCGGCTTAGTGTTACGCTTACGGTTGGCAAGGAGATTTTGAACCATCCTAGCCTTAGAGGAGGCACCTGCTACACCCGGCGGTTTAAACAAGCTCTTCCTAACACTCTTCTTCTTCTCCCCCTCCGCCATATCTAGTTCCTTTTCCTCTACGCTACCCTCATTCAATACCATGTCACCGAGGTCATCCTGTATCTGTCCCTGATTCTCATCACATTCCTCATCAGTCACATTCTGAAATTCGTCATTTTTCACTAGCTACCTCAACACTGTCTACCAAGTCTACATTCTCTACCAAATCATTCACTGCTACTTCCTTTTGTTTTCCATCTACCTCCATAGCCTCTACCTCTCTCTCATTGTTCTCCTCTCCTAAGAGTACTTCATTCATCACATCTAACCCATTATCCTCTATCTCCCGACCCGTGTTTACCTTTTTAACGTCAGCCCGTATGATTGTTGGATCCACCGGTTTGTCCTGAACTTGAGCACCACTCCGAAGTCTTTGGTCCTGGTAATTGGAAGCTCCCCCCTCCCTAGTCTCCCCTCGACGAACCCCTCTGCCATACATGCTTTTCTCCTCAAAGGCAAACTCTTTTGGACGGTCAGAACGAATGCTCCTGTGACTATTGCGATGAGAGGGCTGTCTGTAGTATCCTTTTCCATTCACTCGAACCCACTGAGCATCATGCTCTTCATACATTTTTCCTTTTCCCTTCCCAGCATAGTCCTTAATCTCTTGACTTTTTCCTTGACGACCATCTTCGCCATTGATGACAACTCCTTTGTAGCTTCTGGCTATGTCCTCGTGTCTCTGAGAAGGTATCACTCTGTCTTCCTTCTTCTTCTGAGGGCTTCTTTGATTTAATGGACAGTGTTCCGAATCATGAGAAAGCCTAGAGCAGATCCCACAAACACCAAATAACTTTTCATACTTCAAAGTTATCAATGCTTCTCCTCCTTCGTGGAATTCCCCACCAATGAAATCCACCATTGTATCGAAACACAACTCCTTCTCTCCATCAATCACCACCTTGATCCGACCATAGTCTAGATCAACCTCCATCGTCTCCCCCAATGCATCCCAATACTCTGAAATGTGGGAGCATCCCAGAAAGGGATCGCAGATGGAAAGCTTCTTGGCATCCGTGGCTGCCATCTATCAAGAGCCATCATCCAATAGGCAAAGTGGAAGGGCTGTGCATTGAGAACAGCCTCAATGTCCTCCTCCTCCACGAAATCAAACTGGAATCTTCCTAATCCCAGATCAGTACCCGCCACTCTCTCTTCTACCTTCCATATCTTGGGAAGCATCACGAGAAGAGCTTTGACGTCTTGCTCCACCGGGTTCATGCACCTCCCTATCAGCGTCTTGTCATACTGCTTGATCAAATCCGTGTTGTCAAAGTGAGGAACAGAGATCTTCAACCTCTTTCGAGTTCCCTCTCCGTTCTTCGAAGAATCCGATTGACCAATGAGCTGACTCTGCGACATCTTTCCACCAAACAAAACGCTCCCAAAACACTCAAAGAAATAGTCGAATTTATAGAGAAGGTATAGAGGAACTATGAACAAAACCTCTGCTTCGCTTCCCCTTTTATAATACCTCCCCGTATCTCTTCCCATTACCACCAAATAAACCTGATTGATTCTGCATATACTCCTTCCACTCTCTGTGTGATTCAGTTTCCTCAACTCCATTCCTAACTTCACCAATTTCTCCCAAAAAATATCCATCAAATATCCTCGTATCTTAATCCCAATCATATCCCTAACGGAATTAAGAATAATACCGTCCTTCTCCACTAGCAGGAAAATCTGAATCCGAATCTTCCTATAACAGATCCGATCAGCTTCCCTTAATAAAATCCAGAGTCCCTTGTTTCCTTTAACTCCCCGATTCCGTAAATCTCCCGTGACAGCCTGAGTCTTGCACCAAACCAGATCCGTATCCACCTTCAGAGATCCCGTAATTGCCACTGAACCCGGATCCCAATTTCGAAGAGACATCGAAACCCTAGATTGTTATCGCCTCCGCCGTCGCCATGGTTTTCTCTCAGACGTTTTTATATAACTAATGTTTTAATTTACTAAAATCTAATTAGTGGCATCAGCTTATATAGATTCTAAAAATCATACAAAGTTTCTAAACTAGAATTTTTGAACAAAGATGCCAGTAAAGAAAATGTAAGATTAGTGATTTAAAGTAAAAAAGAAACACAAATCAGTTGAGATTAATGATATATTTTCATAATAATCTAAATCTGTAAAATACAAAATCTGTTGGATAAAAAATACGGTTTAACAGATTTTTTATTCATTTTATATGTGTTTACCATCGCATGCATATCTTATATCGTAAAAATTATAATTTGTGAGTTTTCCTCATATTTAATTCAATTTACTATTTATATTTATGGCATAGATGTAATATATTTGTAAAATAAATATTATATGCAATAATATTTTTATATAGCGTAACCTGGATGAAATTAATCTAGTGATACTTTATAACTAATTTATTATATGAGTTATTTTTCTTAATAATTAATAACATATACTTTTATACTAAAGAAACCTTAATTTCAAAAAGACTTAAATGATAAAAAAATATTCATTGTAGCCAAATGTTCTTAATTTCTTATTTTTTATTTTTCTTCTTTTTCCATTGAGTAATTGACCGAGTGAAGATATGTCTTAATAATTTTTCTAAACTATTACCTCGATTTAATTTGTTTTTTCTTGCTTTAGTTTTTTTTTTAATTTAGATGGTAAAATGAAATTTCTTTGGAAGAAATTAAAAGACAAAAAAAGCTCTTAAAACTGAGTTACTGAATGTTTTGTTTGTTATTCTTTGACGTTCCATTATTTATAAACACTAATATTTTTTTAATGTATGATAGTTCTGACAACATGTCTTTTAAAATTTATATAATATGAAATAAAATCATATAATAATTTGTTTAGTATAAAACCGAATAAGCGGAAAACTGATAGTATAAAAACCGAATCAATCCGAAAATATGGTTTCACTATGGTAGTTAATTTTTGTAAAATAAAATATCAGAAACCGAAAAAAAACCGAACTGAAATGAGACCGAAATCTTGATTGAACAGGGTTACAGTAAATACATGTTTTGATTTTAGCATTATTATAAGTATATTTACCCAGATTTCTCTTTTCTAATTAGGAGGTTTTGATTTTAGCATTATTATAAGTATATTTACCCAGATTTCTCTTTTCTAATTAGGAGGTTTGGACACTACTGTTTTGTTTTCATAAATTTGAAAATACTATATATTTTCGGTCACATAACAATCTTTGTAAATAAATTTGTTAATTGACAAACTACATTGCATGAAAAAAATATATATGTAATGAATAAACAAAAAAAGATGGGCCAAAATAAACGAAAAAGCAAACGCTCAACGTTTTACGTTTTTTAATATTCTGTCGGCGATGCGAGTTTCAGTTAATATGAGAGAAAAGGAAATTGTTTGAC
>JABAYD010042263.1:0-10213 GCA_014822095.1 Diplotaxis tenuifolia | reverse complement strand
GCAATCATGTGTCTTCTATTAGCTAACACTTTATTTAAAAAAAGAAACATTTAGCCATAAACCTCTTTAAAATCCTTACCTCTTTCCGAAAACTTATAAACAACAAAAACTTCCCATTTCTCTCTCAGTTTCTGCATCTCTAAGCTATATAGCAAACAAAATAAATAAACTCAAACCCTAACTCTTTTGGATCGCGTGGAGTCTCCTTAACGATCTCAGGTCTTTCTACAACTCTACTTTTTTCTCGATTTTCTGCTCGATTGTACGAGAATGTACTAATTTAAGTATGTGCGTTTTAGTTTCTATTGTGGTCTAGTTGAATTTCACTTGTGGAATTTAGTGATTTGGGATCTTGATTTTTTTTTTTTGAAATTTTGAAATTAGGGTTTTGGATTTGGGGGAAAGACAATGGAGGAAAGAGGATATGCGTATGAGGTTAACAATGGCCGACCGAGTGAGTTTGGGAGTTCTCGGAGGAACGCTTCGCCGCAGCGACCGTCATTGACGAAGTCATCGTCTTCACGTGAAGGAGGAGGAAGCAAGGGACGGAGGTCAATGAAGCCTAGTCCTGACGCGGATAACAATGAGTTCATTACTTTACTCCATGGCTCAGATCCGGTGAGAATTGAGCTCAGTAGGCTCGAGAATGAAGTCAGAGGTACATTAACGACGATACTTGACCATCTCTTTATTCTTATTGGTTGATTCTAGTTTCCGTTGACAATTTTTTTTTAATTTGATTTTGTAAAATATGTTTTCACCTGTCATTACGTGCATGCGTGTCATTTCACTGGGTTTGAAACATTTGACTTTGGTGTGCAGATAAAGATCGGGAATTGTCTGAATCCCAAGCTGAGATCAAGGCTTTGAGGTTGTCTGAACGCCAAAGAGAGAAGGCTGTTGAAGAGGTTAGTTTATTATTTACCTTCTTGTTACCATAATGTTGCTCAGTGAATTTACTTTCTTTCCTTTTTTAACTCTGAGATATGATTGGTGAATAAAAGGAGTTTGGGTTCCTCTTTTTTCCATATGCTTTTCACCATATTCCTGTAAGGTTGTTTGGATAATGCTTGATGCAACTGAATTCGTCATATGGACAGGACTTTGAGTGGTTAGGAAGAGATATAAATTTGTGGAACATAATTTGAATTCAGAATTTCATTGTAAACTATTATCTCTGTTCAAGTTGCGTTAGGTTTTAGATATCTGGCTTAGTTTTGCTATGTGTGGTTGCAGTACTTCTCTGTTCCCCGTTCCTTTGTATGCATGTCTTAAGTCTTATTTGACCCCTGAACAGTCTTTAGTCGTTCTGTGAAGCATATACAGAATACACGTCATGTTTTGGTCACTATTGTTTATAGCTAGTTTTTAAATGCTGTATGAGTGAAAAGTGTGTGTAATAGTGCCAGTAGATCAAGTGCACATGTTGTTTCATCTATTATGTCGCTTACATATTTTGTTATTTTCCGTTCTGACGATCTACTTTTAATTTTTGATTGCTTAAAGCTTACCGAAGAGTTGGGAAAGATGTCGGAGAAGCTCAAACTAACTGAAAACCTTCTCCAGAGTAAAGTATGTTTCCACAGTTGCTTCTTTTGCTTTGCTATTTCTTGTTTATTTTTTCTCTATCTGTATTTGATGGAAGATCACGTCTTGTCACAGAATCTTGAAATCAAGAAAATTAATGAAGAAAAAAGGGCGTCCATGACAGCTCAATTTGCTGCAGAAGCCACTCTTCGAAGGGTTCACGCTGCGCAGAAGGATGACGATATGCCTCCTATTGAAGCCATTCTTGCCCCTCTAGAGGCTGAACTCAAGTTGGCCAGACATGAAGTATATTTACTTCCTTTCTAATCAAATAATCCCTTTTACTTATTGAGTCCTGGAACTTGTTGGAAAATCTGTTTTGCATTCTTCGTTTGTAGATTGCTAAACTTCAAGAGGATAACAGAGCACTGGACCGTCTAACTAAATCAAAGGAAGCAGCTTTGCTGGATGCGGAAAGAACTGTTGAGACTGCTCTTGCAAAGGCGTCAATGGTTGATGATCTCCAGAACAAAAACCAAGAGTTAATGAAGCAGATTGAAATTTGTCAGGTATATTGTTTTCATCTCCTTTACTCGTCTGAACTTTAAGTAGTCAGGATCTCCTTCGTTTTTCTGAGCATGTCTTGTTCACCCAATTGTTTATACCAGGAAGAGAACAGGATTCTGGACAGAATGCACAGACAAAAGGTTGCAGAAGTTGAAAAGTTTACGCAGACTGTGCGAGAGCTCGAAGAAGCTGTTCTTGCTGGTGGCGCAGCTGCAAATGCAGTGAGAGATTACCAGAGGAAATTCCAAGAAATGAATGTAATCACATTTTGCTTTTTAGAGTGCCTCAGTAGCTTATTGTTTCTTAGAAAATACAATTCAATTGCTGATCATAACTGTGACCACTGTTGTTGTCCATAGGAAGAGAGGAGAGTCCTTGACCGGGAGCTAGCCCGTGCAAAGGTAAGCGCGAGCAGGGTTGCAACTGTAGTGGCAAATGAGTGGAAAGATGGTAGCGACAAAGTGATGCCTGTGAAGCAATGGCTCGAAGAAAGGAGGTTTCTGCAGGTTACTTGTCTTTTGTTTTTGTTTGGCTTGTCTTTACTTCATCAATTTGTCTGATCCATATTAACATAAACCATTATAACTAATATAAGTGTATATCATTATACTGTATTCTTTTGACAGGGAGAAATGCAACAACTACGTGACAAACTAGCCATAGCTGATCGAGCTGCAAAATCTGAAGCTCAGCTGAAGGTAAGAATCTTAGCTACGAACCTTATCTTGAAGTTAGAACTGATTTTTTTTTGTCTTTCGCAGGAGAAATTTCAACTGCGGCTGAAGGTCTTAGAAGAGAGTTTAAGAGGGCCACCAAGCGGTGGTAACAGAACGACACCTGAAGGAAGAAGTATAAGCAACGGGCCTTCTCGAAGACAATCACTTGGCGGAGCTGATATGATACCAAAACTGAACTCAAATGGATTATTCTCCAAGAAAACACCGAGTTCACAGTTTAGATCTTTGAGTTCTAGTGCAAGTACAGTACTGAAGCATGCTAGAGGAACATCCAAATCATTCGACGGAGGCAGCAGGTCTTTAGATAGGAGTAAACTGCTAACAAACGAACGTGTCTCGAAGTTTCCATTGAACCAATCTTCTGAAGGAACCAGCGGAGGCGAGTCACCTAACTCAACTAAACAAGAAGAGTCAGAGAAGCCTGCAGGAGGAACGAGTAATGATAGTGTCCCAGGAGTCTTACATGATTTGCTTCAAAAGGAGGTGATATCTTTGAGAAAAGCTGCTCATGATAAAGATCAAAGCATAAGAGACAAGGACGAAGCAATTGAGGTCAGTTTAACTTTTCCAGGAATATGTTTTTGGTTCTGTTTATTATCATCTCTGACTGGTGAGGAAAATGTTTGCTTAGATGTTAGCCAAGAAGGTTGAGACACTAACAAAGGCAATGGAGGTAGAGGCAAAGAAGATGAGAAGAGAAGTAGCTGCAATGGAAAAAGAAGTTTCAGCAATGCGTGTGGATAACAAAGGACCAGAGAGTAGAACGAGACGTGTCTCCACTGCTACTAACTCAAGAGGATCTTCAACAACTACTGCACATTTGCTTTCTGGAAGGTACTTAAATGAACAGGAAATTGTAATAGTTTTTAACTAATACATCAATGTTTTAATCACATAATTGGTGTTTAGCAGAGGCTCAGGACGAATGGGGATGACAAGGAGCACGCAGTAATCAAAACAAGTAACCAGAAAGAAGGTCGATTCCACGAGCTAAATTTCAATGTCAATCAGTGATTAATATATTGACGGATGATTAAGAAAAGAGCACACAAATGTAGAAATGCAATTGAGAAGGTTTGTGTGCTTCTCTAACATAGTAAGATTGCTAATCTTCTTTGTGCTGTTGATGTTTATTGTTTTACCTATAGTATAATACAGAAAAGAGTTAGCCTGTGTGTGTTTTAACTACGCTTTTAAGCTTTGTGCGTGATTTTGTATTTTTTTTTCTTTACCTCTGTCCAGTTTTCTTAAAACTTTTTATGCATAAATTGGACATTAGAAAGAAAAAAAACTACGCATTTACGAATTGTTTCAAGTTGAAGAAACTTCAAAACCTTGAGACCTTAAACTTTAGAATAGTGATAAAAGTAGCTCGGTTTCTCACAAGTCACAACGCAGAACTTGCATAATTTTTTGCAAATCGTGAAATCTTCTCATAAGCATTCTTCTCTTTATTAAACCGAACACATCGTTCATTAACCATAACACAGACTCAACACAATCTTGTAATCAATGAATGTAACACGTTCGTGGCTTCAACCTTTAGACCTTAAACTTAACATAGTGGTAAGTAGTTTGGTTTCTCACAACTGGCTACTACTTAGACTGTCCAACGCAGAACTTACATGGATTGTTGCAAATCTGATATTAGTTCAGTAAAAGAGGTGTGAAATATTGAATTTCTGACCATTTCATTATATTTTATGATTAATTGTTGAGATTTTACATCAAAATTTTAAACAGTCAAGACTAATAGGTAAGAGATGTGTGTTAATCCACTCATTTCCAATTAATTTAGGGTTGAAAGTACATGAAATTTAATATGATATTTATAGTTCTGTTTGTTGACCTATGCAGGGTGGTCTAAGAAGTATTATCAGTGATAAAGTGGAATTAAGTTTGAGATGGACAATAAGAGCCACATCTAGAGCAACTGTGATGAAATTTGAAAATTAAAAAAAACCAACAGATCAATCTACTTTAAAAGTTAAAACTAGCGTTCTTCTATTTATTAATCCAAACACAACATTCATTGACAATAACACTGTCTCTATATATATAGCGTTAGCGTTATATCTACTATATATAGAAAATTACTTGAATGTGATCATCTTCTCCTTAAAGGCTTGAAAAGAGAGTCCTCTCTCAATGTAATGAATATCTGAAGGATCAAAAGGACCTCTCACTCTATCTATCTTTGTAATCACTGCTCTCTCCGGCAACACACTCCTCGCCGGATCCACCGCCGTCTCTCCGCTCAGACACGACGAAAATCCTTTAAATATCAGAACTTCCACCTCTTCACCGTCAACCTTGGCCGTCACGATAAGCGCTTCTTCTCTACACGTTTGGCTATAAGTCTCCAGCATCGCTATCTCCTCGTTGTATCCGTACGACTCATCTTCATCTTCTCCGGCGTCGTCTCTCACCCTTCTCCGAGCACCGCACCGTAAAGGCTTGGAAGCTCTCGTCGTCGCGGGAACGGTTGAAATGGTTTTACGGGTGTTCGGGGTTGTGCGTGATGGTGATTCGGTCTTTAGAAAAATCTGCCGGGAAGTGCGGCGGGAATGGAATATTCCGGCTATGTTACAGCATGGGCTCGTCGGCGTGATAAGCATTGTGTTTTGATAAAGAGTCATGGTCAGGATATGTGGGGTGACCATTGGTTTTATGAAAGTTTTTTTTTGGATAAGGTTTTTTTTTTGTTGTTGTAAAACATTAAACGTAACATTAGATTTGCTAAAACATTAAATTTATAACCACAAGGTGGTGGTCTAGACCTTGTCGTCTAGTGGTAGGCAAATTTTGGGATTTATTTAGCAATCTAGGTTCGAAGACACCCCATTACATATTACTTTGTGGCCATGCGGATATGGGCCTATCTTACCGTTCATTTGAATATCCGGAGTGAGGATCTATCCGTGGGCTACACCACCCCTTTAGGAATTAGTCTGAGATTTTTCATGGGTCTAGAATATCCCTAAAATAAAAAAAAAACATTAATTTATTTATGGGTGCACCACTTTAGCCAAACAAAAAGCAGCCGCTGAGGCTACCGCTCCTATAAAAACAATTTCAAATGCACTCTTAAAGCGTTTGCTGCCGGTGAAATGCCCTTTTCCATAGCCGAATATAAAGAGAGCGACCAGAGTTATAACCACAGACGCTACTATGGCATACATTGCTTGCGGTATTAACATGTAGGGAAATAGAGGTATGAAACCATCAAGAATGTAGGCGATTGTAATCATTTTAAAGTTTAACGAATAAATTTCGCTTCTTCGAAAAATAATATGCTTTGTTACGATATAATGACGGGTGAAGATTGCTAAACTTGATTAACCCATTCGATAAAACTGTACCTACAGAAATCGAACATTTTTTTTTTGTAAATTAAGGTTGGTTGGTTAAAAACCAAAGGGTCCAAATCACCTATAGCAATTTAAGTTCAAACTCATTTGAGTTATATATTAAGGAAAAACCTTAAATTTTCTGAAACTAAAATATTAAGATATTTTTTTATATAAATTCATTATTAAAAAAGACTGAAATTGGAAGTCCCATATAAAATCTTGCCAACATCTGAAAAGTAAGAGAAGTGTAATAATAACATAGGATTTTGAAACAAAATCAAAACACTTTAAAATCTACAGTTCAATACACCTCCCTAAAATTATTTTCTCTTAATATTTGAAAAACAATCAATACAAACAAAGTAACTAAACGTGTGCTAATAAAATCATTGACACTAACCTCATCATAAAACCAAGCCAAGCTTGAGGATTCCTACGAAGAGCTTTAACAACAGGTGAAGACTCATGTGGCTCTACTCCATAGTCTGCCAACAGATCTGCCACCTTTGTTAATGTCAGGGAATTAATGTAATATTCGGATTTGTGGTACATGTGAAAGGTTCAATAGAATTGATTTGACTATTTATATCATTGTTTGCGAAGTAATTTGCGATATCGTACGAGCGAAGCTAAAGAACAAAAAAATATCATTTTGAATTGTTTGCTTGCTTATCATTTTGAATTGGGATTTGTGTAAAACTCTTTAGTCTTAGGTCCTTTTTAAAAAACTTTATGTAGTCTTAGGTAAGGATGTTAATACAGGTAAGTTCCCTGTGGGCTTTGACGGGCATGGTTTAAACAGGCAGGGTCTAAACAAAACGAGTCGCAGTTAAATATTATGGGCATGCGGTTAACGGGTTTTATACATGCAGGGTCTAAATCGGCCCGGACCGCCCGTATTAACATTCCTAGGCTTAGCATCTTAGAGCATCAATAATGCAGTGGCTTGTGGGATTGCTTAAGACATGGCCCCCACAAAATAAACAAGCTTCGATGCTTCTGCATCCCAAATAAGCAGCTTTGTTTTCCAGATGCTTATACTATTTGCGGGCTCCACTGACACGTGGCAGCCTGCAGTTAGCTAGTTTTTACTTTTTTTTAATCAATAAAAAATAAAAAAAAAGTAAAATAAGCACTTCACATAGGAATTGTGGATTAATGCTGTTCTTAGGTCCTTAATCTGTAGGAACATTTGTTTATTTATTTATTTATTTATTTTGTTTTGCTTACAACCAACTCCCAAATAAAATATTTTTGTTGTTGTTACAATACTGGGATAACCAAAGACTTGTTGTTCACTAAATGTCTGGCACTGTGCCCATACCAAGAGAATTAGGGCATTCTTTGACGCCAACATTTTTGGCCACAGCATCACTGTCATTTGTTTTGCTCTGGTTCACAGCAACATCACTGTCATTTATTTTGCTTTGGTTCAAAACATCTTCATTGAGCTTCAACCTAGTAGCTGAACCGGTCTCGTCGACTTCGACGGCATAGACGGCATCCTGCCCCAGTGAAGTCACAACACCCACAAGAACTCTCTTATCATCGTTGAATCCATCAACCATCTGCAATTCGAGAGAAGAAACAAAAAAAACGGTGATAATCAGTAGTCATATATGTTGTGTTGTGTATTTGAAGGAAAAGACAGAAAAAATAACCATAGTCCTAAGGTTCTCGTTCTCGGGAAGAAAAATATCACTCCTAGTGTAGGCGCCGCTATGATGCAGAAGGGTAACCTGAAATGGGCAAGGAATCAAGTTTGAAGACAAAACCAAAAAACTGGATTGACATGAGCATAAAGAAGAGAAGACATACAGAATAATCCTTGTAAGAGATACCAGTCAAATGGTAAAGATCACGGCTCACATCTGGAACCTGAGAGAATAAACAAACTTGTAGGAATGAATATAGAGACAGAGATACATGCAGACAGAGTTTTGTGACATACAACAAACTCTGTGGAAATGGGAACAATTATCCGCACACAGTAGCCAGTTAAAATATTTATGAGGTGAAGGTGACAAAGGCCTCTCTTCGTGTAGGAACCAATCACCTGAAGGAAGGGGGGGGGGGGGGAACAAAACCGAAATCACAAAACGGAAGGAAACAGAACCAAGAACAATCTGATTACATACATCCACACAATCCAAATCAAGTACATATACACAAGATGGAGATTTAGAATCATATGGTTAACAAGAGAGAGATGAGATCGAAGTGGTCATACCCTGCATGGTTTCCCAGAGAGGTCGATGTGGTCATTAATTTCGAAGTCACTGGCCAGCCGTAAGTTGCCGCTAGCCCTGGAAGATCCGGCGCCACTGGACTCCGTCATGATTTAGTTTAGCACGCTAGAGAGAGAGAGGGGGAGATTGAATGAGAACTTTCAAGTTTCAAAAGACGTCGCTTGGGATGAATTATTTTTTTTGTCTAAAAAAGATTTATTGTGTATTATAAACTTTGATCAAGTAACATTCAATCATTGAAATGCGATTTTTAAATTAAAAAAAAATCAACTCTACAGATATCAAATATGTTACTATAATCATTTTAGATTTCTTACTAAAATAAATGACATAACCTTTTGTATTAATTTTATTTATGTATAAGTTAATAAAAATGGAAAATGGCAGCTTTTATTTATTATTATATATATATATATATATAAATTACAAAAAATAATATTAAATGATGTAGTATTCACATAAATAATGACCACCACCACCAATTAAAAGATGAAAATATAACTTTATATATGTTAAATATATTACTATAATCAAATTAAACATAATTTTAGTTTGTAGAATAGAAATGAAAAATAACTTCATATTCTTTTAAATCGATGTTAATATATCTAACTCATTGAAAATAACAAATGATATTTTATACTCATTTTACAAGGATTTAAATTTCGAAATGTAAAGTATTAAATAATATGATACACATGTGGTGATGTAGATGATAATTTGTCATCACCGAAGCAAGTGGTGTACCATAAAATGATTTAAACATATGTTTTACATTTACTACTATGAGTCTTTCTTTTTCCCAATCACAGAACCCGGTGGAGGAGAAGGTCGACAACTATTGCAAATATTGCAATCATCTGAACGAGTATAGGACTTCAGAATTGCAAGTGCCAACCATCACAGCGATTAAGAGTTCTGCAAAAAGAGAGAAAAAAAAAAGACAATTACAATTTAATCACGGATATATACATTAACCTAACGATGACATCAATTCACTATAACGAATTGAAGTTCGATGAAAAATGCAGGCCGGTGGAGTTTATGAATTATGAACGATGTCGTAGAAATGGGATGTGGATAGTCGAAGATTCCCCACACCTTCCTTCTAACGTAATAAAAGTGATGCGCATACGTTAACATTAATTTTGTTTGCTAATCGAACATGCATCTTACACGGGTGAACATACATAATGTAGGAGGGCAACCACCATGGCTCTTAGACAATTATATTACAAAAACATGACAACCCCTTAAGACAGAAATCATATGAGAGGTGCAGATATACGAAAAATCTCTCCCACTAAAGGGTATTAACTTCTTCACAAATAAGAATAGAAATCAAGAAAAATAATTACAATAATGATTAAACAGAGTCCACGTTACTTTCATTTACAACTAGGTGCTTAGCCCACATATGTGGGCATAAATATTTTATAGCTACTGATTAATACATTCATTATTATATAATACTTATAATATAAATTATTATCTATATTTTCATCTAAAAATTCTTATGTCTTATAATTGTTTGTAATTTTATATGCATATTACAGTATATTTAGGAAATGTCTTTTTTTATTTATTTTAAAACATATCATTTTTCAATTATATTAAATTAAGAATTTAATTGATGAATGCTTAATTATGCATTTTTTGTTTTTTAATTTTAAAATATCACTAAAATAGTTTTTTCAAAGAACAACACAATATATATAGGAATTATATTTTTCTTTTAAAATATTTTTTAATTGCGGATATATTTTACTAAATTTTACAG
>JABAYD010042260.1:0-12572 GCA_014822095.1 Diplotaxis tenuifolia | reverse complement strand
CATCGTCTGCACCACCAGATTTGCTGCTCTCTCCTTCATCTGCAACCTCCTCAAGTATATATGATGTTAAATCATCCTTCTCGGTTTGAGAAAGGTCAGCAAGTCTACGTTCACCATGCACCAGTTGGAAGACGAGCTGAGCCATCACCACCCTCTTCTTTCTCTTCTTATTTTCCTCCTTCAAATTTTTGACTTCGGTCTCGAGGTATGACAATACATCCAGTTTTCTTGCCATGCCCGTCGCATTTGGTCCTTTCTTTAACTCCTTCATTATCTTTCGCATGCGGTCTAGTTCCTTCTCATCCGGTTTTCTTGCCATGGCCGTCACTTTTAGTTCTTTCGAGGTATATATGACTCTAGATGATCACTCAATTTTTCTTGCCCTCAGCTTTTAGTTTCTTTCTTTTAGTTTGAGATGTTGAAATATAGACATGCACTTGTAATCTTATATATAGAGAGAGTTGAGAGAGGAAGAGATTAGGGCACAAAAACTGAAGCTTCTTTGAGTTGTAGTGTCACGTGTTAACTACTAGCAAATGTACCTATCTGTCCACATCTCCGAGAATGATAGTTGGTAACGTAACAAAGATTAGCCACCAAACACTTTTAACACATTATAATGCTCACTTACCACACAGTGCTTAGGTGTTAACATTCACCTAATTTTAAAGATTCATTCACTCTAACCTCCTCTTTTCTGTAGTTTAGTGGGTAATGATGAATAAAACGGAATCGCCTAACTATATTTAGTCTTTACCCATACAATCAGAACTTTCCAAAATTGTTAGCCATATATATGATTAAACGACTTTGGACATCTCTAGCTCTTATATATACAAAAGAATAAGATTAGAGGTTGTATTGTGTTGTAATATGTGACTCAGTGCAATAATACTCAAAAAGAGAATCAATCAATCAGTTTGCCATTGTAATGGTACAACTCTAAGCTGTTGTGGCATACTTAAGCTGTTGTGGCATAGTGTGACACACATAAATCTTATTGTTTTGTTTATACAAAACACACAAAATCGTTTTAAAGATATCATCAACAGAGCAGCAAGCTTACGTAAAGTTTTCAAAATCACAAACATGTAAACACCCAATCATTTTTCTAAAGAATCAACGAGTAATAGCATTGAAACAATGTTAAAAAAAGATTGCGATGGTACACGCATTGGTTAAAGCTTTAGATGCATTTCTTAATTAATACATGTTTTAATATTTTAAAAATACTGACCAAGCAGAAAATGACTAATGGTTTGTACAGTGTTTCAGCATCTCTAGTAGAAGGGACTTCTCTATCTTCAGAATAAACAAGAGGTACTGTTTTGATTTATGTAATTACTATAATCTCCTATATAATTATTGAGAAACAATTGATTACTCTAGCAAGTATAAGATTTTATTAATTAATATTGTTCGAAAATCTTACTACCGATCGATACTTCACCGAGGGAGAACATGAATCACACAACAAATTCACTTTCGTAACATGATGAGAGGAACATATTTGTTAGTATATATAACATAGTTAGTTTACCTTCTCGCGCATTGTGAGGAGAGGATAACCCGCGGGATCACGAAGAACACGTTTCTTACTGAAGCTGTCGTGAGGACCGTCTACGCGGAGAACGATGTTAGAGTTGAGGTCAACCACGTCTAGCATCGCACCGCTTAGTCCTTTACATTTCTTCTTGACTGTTAGCTGGAGTGGGTAAGGACAGCAGAACACGTCACTCACCACCGGAACGTTCGTGTTCTGTGCAGCCACGGGCGTTCCGATCGCAAATCCATAGCTCATTTGCTGATACGGATCAGTCCCTGCCATTGGTTCTTATTCTGAGTTTCACCTCTTTAATTCGCTGTTTATTTATGATATATGGTGATTTTGATTAGGTGTAGCTTTTGAACTCTTTCATTGTGTATGTGTACATATATAGACATCATAGAAATGAAGAGATGATGTTAGCCAGACTCTAGCTCGTTTTATTCAACACGGGTTTGTATATATTTTAATAATTGGAAGAATAGTCTTCATTCGTTCAGTTCATATTGCAAACATATGTTCGATAGTAAGAAAAGTAATCGTGTGTGAATATTCAATGCATCGAGTACCGTTTTGAAGTTGGACCTTGTGGTTAACCAGAGAAGTTACTCGGCAACATGAATTATAATCAAGCCAGAAAATAAAATCAAAACAAAGTCAAAAGACTTGACCATCAAACAGAAATTGAATTTCAACGGCCAATAAATCATCTGTATTATTTGATTCTCAGTTTTAGACTCTTTTTGATTTGATAAGATTTCCAGACTCTTTTGGATAAAAAAAATGAAAATATTCTTTTGCACAACGTAATACATTTCAACAGAAAAAAAAAAAAAAACATTTGTATTTTAACAAAGACATAAAAAGCTCGAGTGAAACTGTAAGTAACTTTCTCTACAAACTGTGCTTGTAAAAATCAATCGTTTATACAAAGTATTTTCGAAACTAAAAGAAGGCGACTCGCACCAATCGATGGAAAGCATATCTCGGGTTAGGCGTGGGATTTGGGGATCTTGTACTGTTTTTTCAGAAACAGAGAGGCCTCTGAGTCGTTTCTGTGGCACAGCACTCGCACCAGTGTTTGGGTGTCTGCTCCAAGTTTGCCTCTCCCTCCTTGCTGCATATCTAGACTGCTTCTAGACCTCAAGTCATCGATAAGCTCTCGTGTCTGTTGTGTTAGTTTCTAAGTTAGCGTCAAAAAATAAAGATTTGGCATACAAAAACCGAGAAACCAACCGATGTACTAACCTCGTATCCGTGCAACTTTACAACAAGACGAACACGGGCTATTTGGTTCTCAACGACTCCTCTCGGAAGTCCATCCCCGCCAGAAATAAAGAATTCCTAGTAAAAAATATATTATGAGCTGGTCACGAGAAACCTCTGAAGTTGAGATAACCGTTAAGAAAGAGTTTTACCTTTAAGATCTCTACATCTTCTTCTAGTAGCTTTGACTCGCTTGGATGAAATACACGTGACGGGCCTCCATCTAGTAGTACGCGAAGCAAACCATCCTGGTAAAGATTATGAATATAATTTATCTATCAAAAGGCAAACACTTGAGAGCTTTGTCAATAATTTAAACAAAACCAAATGAGATTAGACTACATACAAGTGATGCTTGAAGCAGGCTTGTGACTACTCGATCCCTCAGTGGCTCCATTATGACACTACATAGCTGTCCAAGTTCCTGGGCAAAGTAATTCGAAATTTGAGTTAGCAATGTCGACAAAAATGCTGTTGCCTGTACAAATCTCAAGATCGTCAAGGAATGTTAATGCTCGAATGGCATCTAGGCACCACACTTTTTAGAGCTCATGTAAACTTCAGATCCCTGGCATACATATAAAAACAAGGACTTGTTTAAAGAGCAGAGTTCTTACTGTGTCAAGGGGTTCGATTAATGCTTCCAATCTCGACTGAGAAACACTTGGCTTGTACAGATTCTCAATAAAGGGTTCCCTTAGATCGCAGAAGATAATCTTCGTTCCTGCAGTGTGAAAGAATCAAGATTAATGATGATAAATACTTCAAGGAGTTAAAACAGATGACATCCCACCAGTAAACTCGCAAATACGATCCAGAGCTGCATTGATATCTTTTCTGCTCCCCTCAAAAGATTCCTTCTGATTAACACTCTGAGTTTTCTCAACCAAAGATTTTCCTTTAAAGTTAACCAAATGAGAATGTATCATTCATTATGGCTTAACATAGATTCAGGGAAGAATAACAATTTCGTAATGGAAAATAAACTTTAGAATTAATGGAGCAGATAGATAGTCCATACTGATGACAATCTTTTCGCGAGGTCTTTTTCCTATCCATCGCTCCCATATGCTGTCTTCTAACTTGCTTAGTTGGCTAACAGCATACTGTGAAAAGCATATAATAACATTATAGAAAGCAGTGAAACTTATAAATGGTGCTTGAACTGAGGAAACGAGTCTTGAAGTTACATGTAAAGTATTGAGCTGAACGCAAAGGACAGCAGTCGCAGGAACATCAATATTAGTCGACCATCTCTCATCCGGCAGTTTTGACTCGAATAGTTCCTTCTTAACAAAAACCTTGATTGCTGCTTCCTTCCTGTAACGAGTAAGAACAGGCACAGGTGGAACCAAATCATCCTTGCTACCTGGAATAGACGGAAAATCAGTGTCCAGGTTAAGGGAGATGAAACTTAATAACTGTGGCTCACAAGAATATAAGCTAGCCATTTAAATTTCAAAGCTCAGAAGCAGATTCAACCAAGTCGATGCATACCTAGCTTCTCCATGACATGGTTAGTATATACTTGAAATGCATTGTCAATACCACGAAGTAAAGCGCCTAGTTCAATGGATCTCATTGGAACTTTCAGCTCAAAAAATTGATCAACAGTCTGCATCAATGATTATCCAAAACATTAATTAGATAGCTTCAATCAACCTTTTAAGCTTTCTCATGCAGAATATTTTGAGGCTAGAGTTAAATCAAAATCCAACAAGTATAAGGTCACAGCAAAGTGAACACTAAAATAAAGATATGCCTCAAGCAACTGATGAGACTTGGTAAAAATTGTAAAATCCCTACCTCTTCTACGATCCTGAAAACTTCAACAATTGAGCTCCCATGCCGCTGTTGTGGTGATATTGGGTCCCAATGCTATACAGAAAAGTAAAGATGTGTTATAGTTCAAAAAAATAGTATAAAAGGACCTACACTAATAGAAATGCCCACCAAGTAATCACAGAGTAAAGTCATTCAACAGATCAGCAAACGACCAAATCTCACCTCTTGTTTACAAGCTCGCTCCACCCAACTCAAAATTCTTCCCAGCTGTGCATTGATCCATCTCAAAACCAATGTGCCAGAGAGAGATTCGAGCTAGCAGAACAAAATTAAGAAATATTAGAGCCAGCATGAGTGATCTTTAAATTTGACACTATATATAAGGTGGTTTAAGCCATCATTCTTCCGAGATTTCAAAGTAAAACATATGTGAGTCTAACCTCATATGGAACTAATTTTCTGAAGTAAGGTCCATTAGTATCCTCTCCGCAGACAGAGGTCATTAGCTCCAGTAAATATTGCTCAAGGCTATCAGCCACAGGAAAAACAGACACTACATCCTCAGTCAAGTGTTCAGTACCATCAAGAAAAGGTTTCTGAAACAAAATACAAAGTCAAGATGTCATTTATAGTTGAGATGTAGTAACCAAAAAGTAATAAGATGTGAGGGACGCCAGTATCAAGCTTACCAACTTGTTCCCATAAAGCTTGTGAACAAGGGAGGCAGAAAACGCAATTGCTTGTGGATGTCTCTGAGATAATATTGGCATAAAGATGGTGGAGTCCTTTTTCATAAGTTTCTTTGTCTCCTCAGCAAGCAATGCCAAAGGGTGCTCGCTATTTCTGTCTGATCTATCAACGGTAAGTGACATCTGTAAATTGCACGAATCAGCCTCATCATACTATTCATATCATTAAGCGTCAAATTGTAAACAGATTTTTCTCAATTCTTAGAATCTGCACAAATGATAACTGATATCCATCGTTAGTCTAGCATATAGAAGTTTGATAAAACACTTACCCTTGTGAACGTATTCTTGATAGAAGATGAAATATATGACTCAATTTGCTCTCGATCTGAAGAGCTAGAATGCATCGCCTGTAAAGAAACTCAATTACAACTACAGAAGTGATGTTGGGTAAAATATATTTCTCCACCATAAAAAAAAATTACATACTCGATCAGATTCCTCCAACAAAAGCCTCCAAGTTATCATTGCAACTGTAACTGTATCCTCCATGACAAGTGAACCCTGCAAAAGTTGTAGAGAAAAAGAACAAAATGACTAAATTCAATGGTATAGATAGGGAAAAGAAACTGCCTTGCATAAGAGGCCTGAGGTGGACATGGTCTTATTTAAATTAATGTAAGATATATAAAATTTGTTGCCAAAATATTCATGTGTATCTGTTTGGCATGCATATGAAAAAAATGGACATGTGAATGATGCGTCAAATTTCGGGACACTAATGAGACTTATGTGTCAACTGTCAATATGCAAACCACAATGCCACATAAGAATGAAGGCTGATCCCATATACGAATAACTGTAACTGTATTGAAAGTAACTTCTGTATCTGAACACAGTGGTTTTTAGGTAATACCTCAGCAAAATGCAGATGGTAGTCGCCCAGCTGCTTATCGGCCCAACTCCGTATAGGTGACAAGAAGGACTCCAGGAACGATATCTCTTCATTTTCAACCCTACACTGCAAGGTTTTCAAGTGTATGCGCTCTTGAGGCCCACGTTGTTCTTTTAAAGGGATTTTTTTCAGCTGCTGAATAGCATGTCGCAAAAGTCCTCGTTCACTAGTGATTACATACTGCAACCACACAAAATACTCATAAAACTACAGTAAAGGGTCCAGTATTAAGCATCAATAGCATTGTAATAAAGGAATTTTCTTCGCCATCATTACCTGCCGAAACAAAACCCAGGCATAGCATGTGTAATGAATGGTCTCTGTAATTCCAAGAACACGCCACGTTGATTTCAAAAGCTCAAGAATTTCTTCCACTTCCTGAAATAAAATGACCAAGGTTATTTCATAAACATGTCTTAGACAAAGCAACAATAAACTGAATGGCAAATGTCACTTTTTAGTGCATATGAGCATATCAACAAGAGGAAACATAAAATTAGGATTCTAAGCAGTGATAGCTGAGAAGACGAACATACACCTTTCAAATCGACATTATTTTCAAACGAGAAGGATTATTGATGCTGGAAAATGTATTCAACAATATTTTGACAGAAATCACGGACCTCTGTGAGCTTCCCTTCATTCAACATGTCAAAGACACAGAGAAGCAATTTTTCATATAGTCTGACGTTCAAATGATAGCCATCAGCCCAATGGCACACTTCACCCGTCAAATCACCACGAGCCGGTCTCTCAGCAAGTGAGATAGCAACTTCTGTAAGAGATTTTAAACATTCTGCTCTTTGCACTTCTCCGGCTGAGGATGGAAGAGACTACAGATAGAAAAGAAAGCAAAAGAGAAGTGAGAAATATAGCATGAAACCGCTAATTTAAATCATTTCACCTTTCACTATAAGGTTTAAAATCCACAGAACTTATTATAGGTAAGTGTGGAAGCAGTAACATATAGTATGTACATGTTCACCATAACTTTCATAATAAATGGAAGATTCCCAAAGAGAGACCTCAAGGGAAACCTACCTGATATCTGATGTCTACACCATGGAATAAATCACATGAACATAAAGTAAAAAAAAATACCTCTGATTCTTCAATTCTTTGCAAAAGACTCTTCAGGTCAGTTGCCTTACGACCTGATTCTCCAAATCCAACGACAGGATGGTTAATGAGCCCTTCTGCTAACATGTTTAACTAAGATACCAAAAATTAATAGATGACATAACCAAAATATAAATGAACGAAGGGTCAATATTACAACTCGATGTGAGAAGGTGGTCTTTACCTGCCTATTTTGCCAACGTAGGTATGCTTTCTTGTCAGAGAACTCGGTACGAGACACACAACATAACAATTCTAACGGTACCAGGAGGCTGTCCATTCTTTTTCCAGCTTTTCCAGCTAGAGCATTAAGCAACCCCTGTCTTGTCCTGATGTCCATGGCTTCAGATATCTGTATGAGCCCAAGATTGATTGCCAGTTACATAACACATACAAAAAGTGGGTGAACTGTGATTGTTCAAATGGCAGTGTATGCAACAACGCAGAAAACATAACACAGTGCATTTAACAGACGGAAAGAGTACACGGAGGAACAAAGCGAATAGTATTCAACCGCATACTAAAATCAATGGAAGACGGGGCATTTAGCTAACAAAAATTAGGACATCATGACATGATACTTAACATCAGAACAATTTTTTGGAAAGTATCCAGTAAAAAGAATGAGAAACCATATATGGTTCAACAAATGAGATAAGAAAGAAACAGTGAGAGAGATTTACCTCCATTTGGCCCCGCATCATTTCCAAAAGAGCAACCAATCCTGATGAACTTTGAGACTGAGAAACACTCTCACTTTTGCGACCAAGCTTTTTAATCAGCCTAGATCTGCGTTTCTCATTCTTTTTCTCTTTTGATGGTACTATGAGACCCCTATATGATTACAGAATACATGTTGAAAACATACGAAAGAGAAAATCTATATCAATAAGAATAACTAAACAAGGAAATTAAAAAGGAAGCAAGTTGATAAAATGTATACCCTGAGGCTCCAGCGCAAGCCAACAAGATTTCAAATGCAGTTTCACGGAGATCATCATCTGTTATACCTGAAGCGTAGGAAGAAGGTACAGTGGGTTATTGTTTTAATGTCAGTACTACTTATGGTCTAGTCATAGTTAGATCTGACCACTGGTAGGTATATAAACTAACTTTTACAACTACTGTTTTGTTTTCCGAACTAAAATACCCTATCCTTAAGAAGCTTTACCCAATCAAATAATAGCAATAGCAACACTTGTACATTTATCAGTTTCATCTCTAAAAGAAACGCACTTACCAGTGGCAAAGGATGGCAATTTTGGCACAAGATCAGCCGCATCATTAGCAGTACGCCGCGAGATCCTGAAATTACCAACTTCCTCACTGTCATCGTCATCCTCAAAGTCTTCAATATCATCAACAGTCAGCTCTTGAGCAGGTGGTGAATCAATAGATTCCGATCGCATCAACGGTGGCGCAGACGGTGACTCACACCACTCAGGATTCGTAGGGATGGACGAGGATGAGGAAATCAATATAGGAATAGGCGGTGGCGCCCTTTTGGGAGGCGAGCCAGAAGATTCAGGATTTGTAGCCAAAAAGAACTCATCAGCAGTTCCCACACTATTCTGAAATATACATAACACCCAAAAACATTAAATAAAATAACTGATATATTGTTTAACAAATGAGAGTTAGTCATACCATATAAGGCAATCCACTGTGATCGTGATAATCCCGAATCGCTTCAGATAATTCAAGCATTCCACCTGCATTATATTCATACACATTACAATACGCATTAACTCTAAAATCAGAACGAACATGAACATGAAGTGAATTATAATCACCTTTCTTAGCACAGTTAATGACGTAATCAACACTAACTTGATCTAAATCCACGTCATCAAGAGTAACGGCTCCAGGAGGCATGATCACTTTCTTGATTAAGCTACCAGCCAACATAAAATCCAAGAGTTTACGCCTATCTCGGCGATACCTCTGCAGAATCTCAACAGCATTTTCTCTACAAAGCAACACATGGATCCAAAAGTTACAACTAACGAAAACGATAATTGTACGATAGCTACTAAGATAGATTCATACTCTTCCATGTCGATCTAGATGAAGTAACAGTCCGTGGATTCTCAGATTTCAATTTCAACCTGCAAAATCAACACGCCGCAAATCAACAAATCAATTCAAACTTCAATGAACTACTTAGAATCCTTTAAGTACGCTGCATTGAATAGATTAATCTAGTCTTATAAGTCCAATTAAATTGAGCTTACCAGTCATCTCCTTCAGATTCCTCGCGTGATGCAGGAGAGAGAAAACAGTTAGTTGCGAGATCGAATCTCGTGAGATTGCAGAGAAAGTGATCTCGAAATGTCAAAAGTGTTTAGAGGACTTCACGCGGAGCAAATCTAGAGAACGGGGCTGTGAGCGAAAGATCTATCTGTGCACACACCCTCGCGTCTTCCGAGTTTGGGGAGAAAAGTAATTAGAAAAAGTCCGAGAATTATAAAATAAAATAAATCTATAGCTGATTTGTCTACTCTTATCTTCTTTTTTTTTTTTTTTTTGGGGGTTCTTTTGTGATTCCACTCTGAAATTCACCCATGTCTAAAATATACTTTACATCATACGGCAATTTTTTAATGAACATATTTATATTTTTACGGTAGTTCTACTTTTTCTCAAAATAAAAGTATGGTACCATTGATCTAGAACTTGAGCTGTGAAATTCCTAAACCTCGGTCACTTGTAGTCTTAAATCAATTGGTCATTAGAGATTACAAAAAAATGGAGTAGAAGAGCAAAAGTAAATCATGATATATTAATAACTATCTAAGAAAAGAAAATAAGAGATATATCTAGTCGTGTTGAATAACTGTAGCAAATACCTAGTCGTTCTGAGTACTTTCAGGCTTGTTGTTGGCCTTCCACAACATGATCTCTGCTATAAATTTGCTGAAAAAGCATAACGGTTTTTTCAGCAAGCTTTTTACTATTATCAAAAGCCCAATAAAAGAGTTTACAAGGTTCTAAAGTCCACTACTTTTTAATAGCAAGCCCAATATGTGGCCCAAACCTACAGACGAACGATAAGATAAGTGCTTTTTTAATGATGTGTAAAGTCTGTTTTTGGAAAACTGCTAAACATTGATGGGATGAAGAAAAGATAAAAGAGGAAACATTATCCACTATGCCCTTCATCCCACAAACAACCGGCCCCACCCCACCGCTCGACAGTCTGTGATGTGTCCTCACCTCCTATACCCACAGGCCACGTGTAAATACCGAATCAACTGAACGTAACACGTGTCAGCAACACTGTGATCTAACCTCTGCCTAAATCTGGAGGGTGTTTCCGTAATCACACAGCAAAACTCCGCAAGTTGGCCAATAGCTGGAAGATTTACTTTATTCAAATGCCGACATGACACAGAAAAAGATATGGGCAACACGTGGACCAATGAGAGAGTTGCTTTAGATGGAGAAGAGATCTAAGCCACAAATCTCGCCCGTGAATCCTCTGCCACTAAAATTAGTTAAAACCCCCCACTTCCCTCAACTAGCTTCTCCTCTTTGTCTAGACACAAACTCTCAACTCATAATCTCTTTTCGACAAAAGAAGGATACTTCTGCTTCAGATCTGAAACAAAGGTAAGTTCTTAATCTTTCTGCTTCTCTGTTTGTCTTAAAAGGATTCAGATGTGAACTTTGGATTTGTTTTGTTATTTCAATAGTTATGGATCGTTATTCGAGGAGGAACACAGAGGATCTTGTCGTGCCTAACTATCAGGAGACATCGGATTCGTATCCATCTACTGATATGTGGGGTGGATGGAGTATGAACTCCCAGAAAGCTGCTGAGAAGTGCTTTGACTTCGATGTGATTAACAATGGATTCAGCGGAGGGTTATATAGTCAGATGGATATGGAGATGGGGACTAGTGGAGAAGCAGTGGAAGAAGAGGAATCAAAGAGGTTAAAGTCTGTTGGTGGTTTCTACAACTCTGCTTCGTCACTTCGTGATTTCGATGGGATCCAACAGATGGATGACGTATTCTTGTATAGCTCTCAACACTTAGAGAAATTTGTTTTTTTATATATAACAGATAAAGAGATTCAGACATGATTGTTGTTCTTTTTTTGTCTCTTTTTTTTTTGCTTTGTTTCCGGTTCTGACTGAAGAAGTTCCATTTTGGAGGATGTTCCAGGGAATGGGAATCTTCATTGTTTCAAGGAGTCGGGGAGCAACAGCCCTGGTGGATCTTCCTCTGTTGCGTATCTCGACACTCTTGATGGTGGGGAAGTCCCGATGTATCAATACAACTGGGAAGCTTGTAATGACATGCCACTTATGGTATAGACATGTCTCTTGTTTATATATATAGCAATGTCAAAAAGAGTCTATGAGTGTTGATGTTAGAAGGGATATGAGTAGTGTGAGATGTTGATTTTGGAATATTTTATTTTGGTTCAAGGAGGGGGAGGGACCAATGCAGATCTCGGATCTGTGTGAGGAGAACATGGAAGAGCAATCTACAGAAGAAGTTGTATTGCAGGATCTACAGAGAGCTACTGAAAAGGTGACTTTGGTGATCTTGATCCTGGTTTTGAGATTTTTTTCTGATATTTGATCAGTCTTGTAATTTGAAACATATCTTTAATAACAGTAATCAAGCAACAACATTAACTCGGAAGAGTTCCTCCAGGATACAACCTTCAGGTAGAGAGAGAGATTTCTTACTGCTTAAAAAATAGATCTTAGATATGTAAAAGGCTCATCACAATCATCTTTGATTTTCAGTGACAGGAACATAAATCAGAAGACTGAATCAGAAACAAACTCAATAGACAGAGCAGTAGCGAACCTCACGTTCAACAATATGGAATCCAACATGAGGAATATGCCTCCACCAAAGAGAGTTTCTTGTAATCAAGGGTAAGAGAAACCGCCAAAACAAGAACCTCATCATCATCTTTCGTGTGTATATATATAATATATACATTATGTATGTGTGGATGTTGCGTTGGCTTGACTTCCCAAGCTTCAGTTTTGATCTGTTCAAATACACTCTGATCAAAATCTTAGTTGACTTTGTTCCTGGATTTCATTATCTTCATCCGTGTTGTTTACTGAATGAATCAAAATATGTAAATGAACTCGTTTACATCAGAACTGTTGTTAACATAGATCAAGACGGATTCTTTATAATCTTTTCATTAATAAATATGTAAAGGAGACACATAAACATAT
>JABAYD010042235.1:0-11319 GCA_014822095.1 Diplotaxis tenuifolia | reverse complement strand
TCTTCTTTAAAATATTTTACACGGATCGGCGACTTTTTAAAATATTCAAAACAGATATTAATACAAATATGCTTTTATTTAACATACCACTAAATGTTACGAAGTTTAATTCAAACTTTATTAGTTTTGAAATGGATGTCAGAAAAGGACTAAAACCAAGTATATCAATGAACTTTGGGGAGGTTCTTCATTTCCATTTTTATTATTTTTTTGTTTGATTTTTTAAAAAAAATTAAAAAATAAAAAAATAAACGAACCAATCGCGTACCAGAGTATAATATAAGTTGAGTTTGAAAAATCACATCAAAAGCATAGAATAACACTCTTATCAAAACTAATATCCTAGATAGGAGGTGAAGGACTATGTAACAATTTCGGTTTTTGCAGTTTTTGTCGTTAATCTAAATATAATGAAATTATGTTTTAGTTAAAAGACCTTAAATTAGTTCAAAAAAATCACACCAAAACATAGAATAACACTCTTTTCAAAACTAAAATCCTAAATAAAAGGTGAATGAGTCTGTAATGGTTTCGTTTTTTTTGTTTTTTTTTGTTAATTAAATACAATTAAATTTTATTGTAGTTAAAAAAAACTAAAATTAGCTGTCTGAGCTGTAAAAAGGGAATACTATATTAGAAAAGGCTATTTTTTTTTATCAAAAAAAAATATTAGAAAAGGCTAAGGATATATACCTTTTACGTAGGAAATGGCTAGGGATATATATATATATATAGACATCAGTGATTCAAAGAAAAACAAGAAAGTGGATTAATGATTAGAAATATGAACAGTGATAACTGTTGCGAATAGTGACTAGTCAATTACTCTTTTTTTGTCAACAAATTACTCTTTGCTCTCAGTTGTCGGAAAGAACAACTCTGCCAAGATGAAATAAAGGAGAAAACAAATTGAGTAACAGTGCCATACCTCTATCACTCAATCCTTCTTCAGGGTAATACACACACTTTATATACATAGGTATAAGAGCATCTCCAATAATATTTTATTTTTTACTTTTTACTTTATTTTTATTTCAATAGTATTTCATTTTTTCTTTATTTCTTCAAATTTTGAAGAATTGATATTTCTTCAAATTTGAAGAACTACTGTTCAGTTCTTCATTTTTTGAAGACTAATTTTTTTATTTACAAACAGATTCTTAACTTTAATTTATTGTTATTTTATACTTAAATAAATTAATAATGTTAATTATTATTTTCATATAATTAAATGTTAATAATGAAAAAAATGAAATTATTAATTTTCGAGAATTATATGTTCAATTTAGAATAATTTAGAATAAAATAAGCTCATTTTTCATTTTAGAATGTTTTTGTTAATCAATTAAAAATGAGTGTTTCTTTATAATTTTTAAAATTCTTTGTTTATTTATTTATGTTATTTTCAATAATTTTATTATATAATAGTTTTCAATTTATAATAAATGGTAATTGGATTAGATTAATATAAAAAAATAGATGAATCAAATTAGTAAATTTGAAAAGTATAAGAAGTTATTAATAATTAATAACAAAGTGGTGATAGAATATATTTGAATTATTTTTTTATGAAGAAAAATGAAGTAAACTATTGAATAATATGATATTTCATTTTTTTTTAAACTTTAAATTTTGAAACTAACCATTGGAGATGGTTTAACAGTTTTGTAAAAGAACTAATAATTCCACACTTACAACTTACAAGTCTCTTTGAGCAGCAATTACTTATTCGACTTCACCGATGATCAATATGTAATTATTTATTTAGTTTCAACCACATTTATTAATATTGAAATACTCAAACGAATGAATGCATACAAAAAAGGACCTGTGTGTTGAACTATAAGAGGATCTGCGATGGGAGTTATCAAGGGGACATTTTTTGAAAAAACATAATTTAATAATCGGTGAATTTTAACAAAAGTTAAGGATTCTATCCAAAAAAAAATCTTACATAAGGATTCTTTCTTAGCAAATCTTTATACGAAGTCCGTGATTCTTTGATATTTTTTTAATTTAAAAATAATAATTAAAAAAAATGACTTTTTAAAAGATTACAATGGAGTACAAGTATTGACAATGAAAGGGGAGAGAGAAAAGAGAGAGAGAAAAGAGAGAGTTGAATTTGGACTATCTCTGCGTATAAATCCCCACTATTGCTTGCAGACACATTGTTACCATACTTCTTCTCCTCCCTCATAGTTTGGTGATGTCATAGTTAATCTCAAACGCTAAAGTACAACAGCTCTTTTTGGTGAAATACATAATTATTATTTATTACTACAATTCGAATTCTGCATGCATCATGAATTAACAAGAGAAAAAAAGGAAAGACAATTGGCTCGCTTTAGTCAAATAAAGCGCAAACTATATTTTGACTACATATGTAATTGCTCTAGATTTTCTTTAAGGGCATTTTCAATAGTTTTACCTCATATTTATCCCTCAAAATGAATTTGGCTCCATTGGTTTTCTTCATTTTTTTCTTCAATTTTTTTAAGTATATAGTATTATTACTACTTATTATTAATTAAAAATTCTTATTATTTTATATAACTTACAAATTTTACTCAAATAAAATTTTATTTGAACTAATTCTTCATTAGATACATATAAGTTCAGTTTGAAATAAGATATAACATTATATATTAACTTATAGTTGTATTAATAAAGTATTAATAATTTTTAGATATAAGATCAAATATAAAAAATTTTAAGGACTAATTTATATATATAAAAAATTAACACTGAAATGAATGCATGAATAGAATTCTCTCAAATATGAGGGAACACATTCATCAATTCATTTTTTCTTCAAAATAAAGTATCATAGAAAAACAAATCTTCATTTTTATGTTTTCTTTAAGAATGAGGGACCATCTAATTGGAGATGTTACTTGCAAATAAAATTAAAAATAATTAATCTTCATTTTTATGTTTTCTTTCAAAATGAGGGACCATCTAATTGGAGATGTTACTTGCAAATAAAATTGAAAATAATTAATCTTCATTTTATGTTTTCTTTCAAAATGAGGGACCATCTAATTGGAGATGTTACTTGCAAATAAAATTAAAAATATATTAATTATGTAAAAAAAATTAAAATATAAATAATACAATATATCTATGTTTAGTTACAAATTTGATAATTAATATTAATATTTGAAATATTATTAAGTGAAATATAAAAAAAATATATATTAAATATTTGGTGCGAGATGTAGTATTACACCAAAAACAAATCAATCTATTTGATTCGGATAGAGGTCTATCTAAGCATGAAATTTTGATGTTATCGGATTCGGTTTGGTTGATTCGATTTTTGAATTTTTGATATTATGTTCATAAGTTTCATTTGTATTCTACAAAATTTTAGGATTGATTTTGCTTTGGTTTTTGCCAGATTCGGTTCGCGGATCTGATTATAATCATTGTCTACAATCACTCAAAGATATTTATTAAAAGGCTTAAAATATATAAATATAATTATTTAAAAATTTAATTAAAAACTAATTAAACTATGTAGACTAACAAAAAGTATTCAAACTAACAAATAAAATAAATTAAAAAATTATTTAAAATACTATGACATATTTAAATTACCTTAATATACATAAAACATTAACATACTCAATTAATTTATGATATGTATGGATTCTTTTGAGTGTTGGTCGGTTAAAAATATAGGTAAAGTTCAGAAGTACCAAACTTTTAAGTTTTTTCTGATATTTTTGTAGAATGATTAGGATATGGTTTGTTTTTTTGAGTGAATTTGGTAGAACTATCAAAAGAAAATGAATATTAAGGATTTGTCATAATTTAGAGAGAGAAAAGTAGTGATGGAAGGAGAAGAGATAAGAGGGAAATAGAGTATACAGCTAAATAGCAAATTTTGTATATGTATGGAGTACAAATACTCTTGTTTTTTTCTGTTTGGTTAAGGTCGGGTAACAACGCTCAGACGTCTGTCCATAGATTGTACATTTCCTAAAAGATTAATGTCAATAGAAAATGATTAGAAAAAATGTAAGATTGACATGCAACAATTATATAATAAATTATATATGCTACACTATTGCCCAAAGAAAATTGTATATTACGAAAGAAGAAATGAGTTTTTAGTTTGAACAGTTGAATATGACAGAAAAAATGAAACTATCCAAAACGTGCTTTCAGAAATGTATACTATCATTCATTTCTATAATGACAATCTAGTTGAACTATTCCATTTAATTTGCTTATATCTTCGATATCTTACTTTAAATTTTCGAACTGTTAAATTTAGGGAGTCAAGCATTTACCGGAGTACTCTCTTGCCAGCAAACAGAAAAAGGGCAGTATAAAAACTTTCAAAAAAAAAAAAAAAGAGAGCGGTAAAGCATTTGTATCATATGAGCAGATAAAAATGAATACTTAAATGAGCATTTGCTGATCTTCATGTAGATAGGGCCCTATTGTACTCGAAGACAAAGGCTTTTAACAGAAGACTATAATAAAGGAAAATCCACTCCCGAATAAGAAGAAAATGTCTTAAACCTCCAAACTTTACACAAAAAAAACCCTCCAAACTTTTATACAATCCTCATTTTTGTCTATTCAGAATCAGCCAAAACAAAATTATCTTTCACGATAAGTCCTCTTTTTATTTTGTTGGAAGTCTTGCTAAAGATTATCAGAAAAGACAATCACCAACACACAAGTTATCTCTTCTATCATTTAAGTTAACCTAAATTTAGTATATATCCATTTTATCATGTTTTGTAGAATACTTGCACAAACTTTTGTTGGGTGCAAGACACTTAAGTCAAATTATTGCCAAGTGGCGACCATCCAACCAGAGCCATTTACGGCAAAGTTTAATGAAAAAGTACATAAATATATTTGCCAAAATAGGAAATGAGAAAACAAGAGAAAATAATTAAATAAAAAAAATAGAGATGTCTACAATATTGGGGTAGAGCAGAGTATTTATATCACCCACGAGCCTTTGCTTCTTCATCACCTCTCCTCTCTCTTTCTGTTTTCTTTCCGGAGACATTAGTCTGATCTCAATATCATCACCAATCACTATTAATCAAACCAAGCCTTGGCAAAGAAAGAAAAAAATGATACAAGAGAAGAAACATGACCTAATAATATTACCATAATGGTCAGATCACACAAGCAACAACCACGCGTCTCTACTACTTACATCCGATCTCTCGTGAAGCAACAACTTGTTTCTTCCACCACCACCATGACTACAACCACCACAACCGCAGATAGCAGCCAAACCCCAACGCAAACGCAAACGCAAACGCAGACGCACAAGAAACAAGTGAGAAGAAGACTCCACACGAGCCGTCCTTACCAAGAACGTCTCCTTAACATGGCCGAAGCTCGTCGCGAAATCGTCACCGCCTTAAAACAACATCGCGCTTCCATGAGACAATCCGCAAGAGTTCCACCGCCTCAACCACCGCCTCCTTTCACCGCACCGCCGCCTCCAGATCCATATTCTTGGTCGAATCCACATCTCAACTTCCTCCTCCCACACCAACCTTTAGGGCTAAACCTAAACTTCGACGACTTCATCCAAACCTCATCATCTTCTTCTTCATCATCATCATCTAGTTCATCATCCTCATCGATGTTTCCGACGACGAATCATCATATCTACTCCTCCCCTTCACCACCTCTTCCCACCACCTTCGCCTCCACATCAGATTATTATCCTCACCAACCTGAGAACAACGTGGCCACGTCAGCTTGGTGGTCAGAGCTCATGATGAAGACGGTGGAGCCGGAAGTAATAAAGACGGAGGAAGAAGCCGCCGTGTCCGGAGATGACGTCTTCCCTAAGTTTAATGACGTCATGGAGTTTCCACCGTGGTTAAACCCAACTGATGAAGAATTGTTTCATCATCCATATAATCTCACTCATTACTCCTCTCACAACCCTCCACTAACCTGGTAATTAACTTATTTTAAGTTCTATTAATTAAAGATTACACCTCTCCAGGTTGTTATTTTTATCTCTAGAATAGAAAATCTTTATAATATATAAGAGTTGGAATTTTCTTCAGTATATTTTCCTATAATAACAATCGAGTAAAATATATATCTGTATTTTTCAATCGCTATTTTAGAGAAAAATAACAATAGATTGGAGTTAATTTACTAATACTGTTTTTTTTTATAACCTCAATTTACTAATACTGTTATAAAGGCAAAAGTACCAATGGTTTGGAAATGCTTTTAAAACATTTCGGCATTTAGATCGGTGTTGTTCTTCCGGAATCACCGGCGGTTCTGCATAAACTTCAGGGATTTGAGTTCAGACAGAACACAGAACCCTTTGTATTTTCTTGTTTTTTTAAAAAAAAATTATTCTTGGTCATTAATTAGACGGTTTGAGTAAAAAAAAAAAGAGGACTGAAACTTGTGGAATGATAAGGATCCACATCGGTTTATTGCATGATCAGAAGCTGTCCGTGTTGAAATATTTTTGGTCCAATGATAAATATTTGCCGACATTTATAAAACACTATCCTTACCCTAATTTTCTGAACTGTCCCCAAAACGGTCTTGACGTCATCCCAATAATAATATTGTTGTGTTATCATTGCTTGTATTATTTTTGAAACTTGGGGTTTTGCTAGGTATAGTGTTTATCTTCATTTCTATTTTTAATTTAGAAGTTTGTGGTTACAACATTTGACTGATTGTGATATTATCTTATAGTATGGAGATTGGAGAAATTGAAGGCATGGATGGAGATGACTGGCTTGCTTGAACCACAAAGATTGATTACTGTTTTGTTTTTCTCAGACATGATGAATCAACTATTTGGTTCTTTTCTTATTATTTGTTTTCTTTCTAATTTTTGTTTTTGTTTGGAGACATCATTACGAAAGACAGACATTAATATTTAAGGATAACAACAATCTTTCGGAGAGAAATGATCGGGTTGGTAAAAGTCATATGAAATGAGATTAATCTTTTCTTCTCCCTACTACCTTTTTGCGTTGTGAAAAAAGTTGTATTAGAACTTAAATGATTATATTAGCTTATTAAAAAAGACGACTTATGTCTAAATTTGCCATACTCTTCACATGCATCATTCACTTCATCAATGTACATGCAATTTCTTTTCCTAATGTATCAAAAGACACTTCTCATTCAGCTTCCAAGTTCCACCCCTTCGTAAGTTTCTGTCAAGAGGCATGAGAACAGACTGCATATATATCTCTTCCCAAGACACAGAATATCAAAATGAAGTTAAAAATCATTACGACTAATACATTTTTTTTTAAAAAAACGAATCATAAAATGGAGATGCGGGGGATCGAACCCCGTGCCTCTCGCATGCAAAGCGAGCGCTCTACCATTTGAGCTACATCCCCATGTTGATATCGATTACTTACATCACAACTTAATAATTGTTCAATTTCAAGTGTGACAGAAAATGTCCAAACTCATCAATAGGGAGATTAATATCTTAGACGATACGGCGGCGAAGAGAAAGCTGGGCGACGATCACAAAAGGCAGAGCGTGCGGTGTTTGCTTCTTGTCAGTTGTATCCTATATGGGCTCAATAATGCCCATGTAGTTCTCTTATGGGGTTTTATTCTATCTGTGTTTTGTAATAGATCATTATAAATATTTTTGGACTCATGATTGTGAATTATTTTTCTTGATATTATTTTAGGCCAAATTTTTGACTGAAAGCTTGTTAATCTTTACAAGAGTCTGCAGGAAAACAGGATTTATATCATACAAATACCATGCAAGATTTAAAACTATAATCTTTCTAACTAAAGTATATCTCTTGGTAAAATTAAGTTAATCTAGTTAAAGTAAATTATATGTCTTACCATTTCCTAATAATGGTGTTATTATGTAACTTTGTAACCATGGATTTGTACTTCGTTCAGAGCGGTAATGGCTGTCATAATTTAAACATCGGTTTGTTTAATCATAACTTACAGTCGTGGTTTGAGTTGTTTTGTCTTTGATGTCTTTCGTTTGAGTCATGTGATGTCCGAGAGATTTAATTTTAAGAAACAACAAAACGAACATCATCACGGATGTCATAACAGTGAAACGAACTGATCATTTTATTTCATTCATCCGTAATTAAGTACTTTCTATTGATCTTTTAAATCTGGGACCATGCAGATATGATTTTTGACAAAAGACAAACCCTTATTTGTCAAGAAGACGCAAGTACTCGAGGATGATATATCAATAGTATAAGTTTAACTCTTCTAGAATGTAGTATATCGTTTTAAAATGTCCATTTAAAATAAGTATTTAATATATAAAAATAGAATTAAAACGAGTACTTGATTTTGGACTTATTTTTCGTGAACATGTTTTTGTAACGAGTATACTCTACTTTTCCGCCATTTAATATATTGTCAGATTTCATGCTGGTGTATGTGTTAAACATCCACATTTACACTTTCAAGAGAATATAATCCATTTCTAGCAAAAAAAACAACAACCTAGAATATTATCTGTTAATTTGATAAAATCATAAAAATAGAAACTTTACGGTCTATATTTTGAAAACGTTCCCATGTGGATAGCGGATTTGAAATATGTAGATTCAGCGCAGACAAGAGGGAAGAGCCCAAATTACTTCACTAGTGTAGCTTTCTAAAACGTGACACAATACAATGATATGATGTTGACCAAACATGTCTATCAATATAAAATTATAAATATAGAGAAATGAATTATAAGTCATTTATAAATGGCAAAAAGAACTTGAAGTGTACCGACCTATCCACTTAAAAATTATCTATGCCTCGAACTATTTTTTTTTTGCTTTGCGTATATGTCGAAGAGGGTTATGAATCAAGTATTACTAACAAAGTAACACCATTTCAAAACCAATTACAATTTCTGTGGTTTGGAATTGAAGGTCTCCCTTTTAGGTTATTCCAAATGATTCATCTTAGTCAAATTCCACTAACACATCAGCTTTGTCCATTTTAAATATTGCCAATGCTCGTACATTTTCATGTAAAAAATAGTTACATGGATATTATACGGTTGCTGCCTCCTCGAGATCACTTGTTTCGAATATATAGCATTTTACTGTTGTAATAACTCAATTACAGTACAAACTTTATAAATTAATAATGTTTAGATTTTGACACTTTATTAATTTATAGAATATTCTCTCAAAATTTAGATCGTTCAAAGTATGTTTTATGTAGAAACTTGATTTTTTAAGCATATGTACTACTTAAATGTTG
The DNA here is from genome assembly GCA_014822095.1 of Diplotaxis tenuifolia. NCBI lineage: Eukaryota > Viridiplantae > Streptophyta > Magnoliopsida > Brassicales > Brassicaceae > Diplotaxis > Diplotaxis tenuifolia. The sequence goes on along the minus strand of JABAYD010042235.1, from coordinate 2,070 downwards.
TAGTCTTATTTGCTTTTTGATGTACGAAAAATGTGTATCATAAGTAAAAATGTCTTTAAAGTGTAAATGACACAATAACATCAATATTTAGAAACATTAAGAAAATTGATTTCACTGTGAATAAAACTATGTATGGTATATGTTTTTTTAGCAAAAGAAAGTATGGTTTATTTTTATATACAAACTACATATATATATATATATATATTAATTTATGTTTATATATATTGGAACCATACATTGAAATAAAAGCATTCAAAAATTTATTATTATCTTAACAAAATGTATGAAATTTTATATTAGTCCTCAACACAGGTAATATTGATTGATTTATTATTGTTATTACTTTATCATCTATTAATTTATAGATTTTTACTGTATATATTCAATCTCTGGTGAAACTAAGAAAAATTAAATCAGTTCAAACTGAAGTGAAGTAGGAAAAGTTGGATAGAAAACAGATGCATTTGTAACATATACAAATTGGCATCCACAACTTTAGGTTGTGTACTAAAAAAAGAAAATTAATTCATTTTTCGTGATAACGATCGAGCTCGAATAATACAACGGCAATGGATTTAGTTTTTAAAAACTATGAATGCCATTTTCCATCTTAAGTTTTACTATTTTGATTCTTCTTGAATTTATTTTTGCTTGTCAGATTAAGATTTATCTTACAACTTCTACTTTTCTAAATAGCATTTTGCAAATGAAACAAAATACTATAAAGTCAATAAAATTCCACATTCTAATCTAACATGCTCTTTAATCTACTACTGAAGTTATAGATAGGAATGATTAAAGCCCTAACTTTGTTGGTTAGTGAAAAAAAGAAGTTAGTACAAGCTTGTGAAACAACGAATTACGGCGGCACGTTTGGAAAAGAATAAACATGTTTGCTTCTTCATCACCGCGTTATCATCTTCTTCAACGCGCACACAACCTGAGACCTTCTTCTTCCAACTCTCACACTCTACTAAACACACACATATAAATACACTAGCAAGCCGCCATTCTCACTATAACTTTCAACTCCAAACAATACCTGGATAAAATATACAATAAAACCCTAATAACCAAAGTTATTTACACAAGTAACAACACAGTTATCTAAACATTTGCATTTTATTTATATATATGGAAAGAGATATGGATGCATCGCCCAAGTACGTAGGTGTAAGGAAGAGGAAGTGGGGCAAATGGGTTGCTGAGATTCGTCTCCCAAACAGCCGAGAGAGGATCTGGTTAGGCTCTTTCGACACCGCTGAGAAGGCGGCGCGTGCTTTTGACGCGGCTCTATACTGTCTACGTGGCCCCGGAGCACGTTTTAACTTCCCGGACAATCCACCGGAGATACCCGGTGGACGTTCTCTGACGCCGCAGCAGATTCAGGTCGTAGCTAGCCGGTTTGCATGCGAGGAAGTGTTACCACCGCAGCAGCAACAAGAACAGCCTCCGTCTTCACCGTTGCCACGTGGAGATAAGACCGAAAATGCAGGAGGAATTTCGGCACGTGGGGATATTAGTGGTGGTAGTGGTGGGCCGACGTCAGGTCAAGTTGGGGAAAATAACAACCACGAGGGTAATAGTAACGATACGACAGCGTATTGGCCGTTTCTGTGGGAGGAGAATCATGTGGTTCCTACTACGTCGGAAGAGTTTGGAACTTTTTTTATGGACGATGAATCGACCAATTTGTATTTGCAGCAACAACAACAACATCAGCTCTCGTCTGATATTTACTACGATGATGCTTATGTTGTTGAAGATGATCTCTCTCATTACAATATTAACCTTTGGAATTTCTGAGACCCCTACTTTTATCAGCGATCTTGGACCAAATATTCCATCATTACTCAAGGTGAATCTTCAAGCTATTAGTACAGTAAGACTAATAGCCAGGTTGTTCATCTTATTTATCTTTCTATTGTATTTATTATGTTTATTTTCACATAGCATTTGTGTTATGCTTTATATTACATTGCACATTACTTCCACTGTAGCTTTCTTTCTTGAGTTGATTACATTATAAGACACGTTTTGTCTTTCTCTTACACCATAAGACACATT
>JABAYD010042229.1:0-11271 GCA_014822095.1 Diplotaxis tenuifolia | reverse complement strand
TGGCATGAACTGGCAGAGCTGAAGCAACAGCCTTAAACATTACCTCTTTACCTCCTTGTGAGAGTGTTCTCATATGCCATCCAGAAACCTTTTGAGACATTCTCATTTTGAGGTAAGAGAAAGATTTAACCCTAGATCCATTAAGAAACTCAGGCAAGCCCAAGTGCTTTACTTTTCCACTTTCCGCTGTGATTCCCAATGTCTGCTTAACAAGCAGCTTGTTCTCCTCCGCAACACCTTTCCCAAAGATAATAGAAGACTTCACTAGATTAATCATCTGACCTGTAACATCTTCGTATCTTGAGAGAATGACTTGGAGTTCCATGCTTTGTCTCTCATCAGCTTTACATGCAAAAAGACAGTCATCCGCAAACAACATATGCGAAATAGACGGACCCTCATTCCCAAACTTAATACCTTCAATCTTCCCATCTCTCTCTGCTATTGTTAAAAGATGATTCAAACCTTCAGTGCAGAGGACAAATAGCAGAGGAGATAAGGGATCTCCTTGTCTCAAGCCTCTTTGTGGTGAGATCATTCCAAAAGCCTGATCGTTAACTAGAACCGAATATGTGACAGAAGAGACACACTTCATGACCCAGTTAATCCATCTTAAATCAAAACCCATTGCACATAGCAACGATCGAAGATAACTCCACGCAATCTTGTCGTAAGCTTTAGACATATCAGACTTAACCACCATACACTCCGCAACCTTGTCAGCCTTCCCAAGAGAATGGATCATCTCATGAGCAATGGTTATGTTGTCAAAAATCTATCTCCGATACAAAGGCTGATTGGGATCTTGAAATAATCCCCTGCATCCAAGGCTTGAGGCGTTTCACCATGATCTTTGCCACCGTTTTGTAGATAACAGAGCATAGGCTTATAGGTCTAAGATCAGATATAGACTTTGGTTCCAATATCTTCGGAATCAAACAAAGATGAGTGTAGTTCCATTCTTTAGGAAGAACGCCTTTCTCAAAGAACATCTGAACTTCCTTTATAAATTGTCCCTTAACGGTATGCCAAAACTTTTGAAAGAACAAAGCCGACATCCCATCAGGGCCGGGGGCCTTGGTTTGATTAATTGAGAAAACTGCGTCTTTGATCTCCATCTCTGAAACTGGCCTGACTAATTCTGCATTCATCTGTGGCGAAACTCTAGGTACCATATCCTTGAACCAAGATGAGAAGAGACGAGGATTAGACGACCTGAAAAGGTTAGAGTAAAACTCAACAGCTACCTCGCCTTTTGCTGCTTCGGAGAACACTTCCACTCCCTCAGAGTTCATGAGTTTTACTACTGACTTCTTCTGTCGTGTCATCTTAACAGAATTATGGAAAAACCGAGAATTTCTATCCCCACCATTGAGCCACTTATCTTTGCTCTTTTGCCACCAATAGGTTTCTTCATCTCTTTGAGCTCTCATCAGTTCTCGCTTTAAGAAATAAATCTTGGCTGTTGAAGGATACCCAGCTGATTGTTCCTTCTCCAAAGCGATCTCCGCTTGAGTAATCTTATCTCTGGAGTTCAAATTTACTTGTTTCTTCAGAATGCTCAGAGACTTTCTGTAAGCTTTAACGCGAGAAGAGACGGAACAAATGCCTCTTCCATCTGCAAAATCCCAAGCATTACGGATACAAGCTTGTACCCCTTCCACTTCCATAAATCTTCTATCAAATTTGACCCAGCCCCTGTAAGTCTCTTGGGCTTCAATAAGATGAATAAGAACTGGTCTATGATCAGATCCTCTTTTGTCAAGAAACACCTGATTCGACGAAGGGAATTTTCTGAACCAAGCATTGTTCCCAAAGCACCTATCCAGTTTTGTTTGGACCCACAACTTGTTACGCATACCACCCCAAGTGAAAGCATCTCCACTACTCTGTAACTCCTCAAGCTTCGCCGCTTTCACCATTTTGCTAAAAGGTTCAAAGGATTCATCAGACCTCCATATCCCACCAATCTTCTCTCCATTATGTAAGATTTCATTAAAATCTCCAAACACACACCAGCTGTCCTTCCTACTAACTCCAATTCTACTCAGTCTCTCCCACAGATCTAGTCTCTGTCTCCAACCCGAAGGACCATACACACAAGAAGCGAAGAAAGATATATTACCAAACTGGAAGATACAATCTACTAGGTTCTTATTTACAGACAAGACCCTGATATTTACAGACTTCTTCGAAAAGATAGCTAATCCCCCCGCGTGACCGACCGGATCAACAGTGAAAACTAGGTCATATCCAAGCCAAACTTGTAAATCTACAAGATAATTACGACTATGCAAAGTTTCCATAAGAAAAAGCACCTCCAGAAAATGTTTTTGGCGCATTTCCCGTAGTCTAGGAATTGTCAGATCTTGAGGCCATCCCAATCCCTGACAATTCCAACTCACAATGCTTATCTTAACTTCGGCGATCCCTCATGCGGGATCACCCTTGGTTGTTTGCGACGAGAACAACCAACCTCGTCCACCTCTTCATTGGAAACCTTTCTTTTTGAGCCACTCTGTGTAATATCAACTTCAGTGCCATACAACTCTTGCAATGCAGACAAAGTACCTTCTTTTTGGTCTTTTCTCTTCTTTATATACGGTCTTCTTCTTGGTTTAGGCACTTTCTTATCAACCCCGGATGTCTTAGTTAACACGTAACCAGTGTCATATCCCGTTGAGTTGAATTCAAAAGGCACAGAAGAAGACGCGCCATCACCCTGGTTCATCTGACCATTGTACATCACCACATCATTATGAAGAGGCACTAATGTCGTAGGTTTAGGACGTTCAGAATTGAGAGCCTTCATAGCTGAAGCCATGAGCTTCCCTTCATTGCATTTCTCCATTGATTTTGGCTCCAAGGAGGTATTCAAGTCAAAATCAAAAACCCTTCCTTTCCCTCTATCTAGCTGCTTTGTAAACACCGGCGCTGATTCAAGACAAAGCACAGTTTTTTGTAGAATTGGATCCTTCTCCATCTCAGCAATCGACGACTGGATTCTATCAATACGCACAAGTTTATCATCAACTGTAGACATTAAGAGATATCGTCTCATTTCCTCCAACACCTGATGGAAAATCTTCCTTTTTCCGGATGAAGGACAAATATTTACTTGGTCCTCCCTGAGAACACCAAACAAAGGATCATCCGGCTTCAGAAACTGCTCTTCCACCCTCTTCTCTTGAATAATACTTTGTCCTCGTTCCAAGGCATCATCTTTTCTTTTCTTTATCAAAAGCGGACTTACCTCATTCTCATGATTAAGCCTTTGACACTCATAGCACCGCTTTTGAACTCTCTCGTAGTTAAAGTATAACACAGTTGACCCACCCTCCTTCAGCTCAGTTGACCCACCCTCCTTCAGCTCAATAACTTTTGATTTTCGCAGGGGCTTAGAAACGTTGAATCTCACCAATACCCGAACAAAATCCTGAGTCTGAGGTTTTTCTGGATCAAAAGCCACCACCTTTACTTCACCAAGGATTCCTCCAAACGCCATAATCGCCTCCGATGTGTAGTGGTTCACCGGGATGTTTCGAATCTGAACCCATATATTAATATAATGGAGATAATCCTCCGGAGGATTTTCAACCCAACAATCAATTGCTAAATTCCAGTCATTAAACGTGTGAACGCCTTTCTCCAGGACCTCCAAAAGATCATGTTCGTGATCGAAAATGAACTGGAATCGCTCCTTAGATAGCGCAACTCCTCTAACTTTCCCTTGCTTTTGCCACTTTCTTGGCATATCCAAAATCAGAGCTGGCATCTTTTGACAATCTGGATTGAGTATTCTCCCAATCAAACTCCTAGCGTTCCTTTCGGTAGATCGAAACTGAGGGAGATCGGGTAGAACAAACGGTTCATCTTCCTCCTCTAAGGATAGAGTCATCATATCTTTATCCATCGCATACGACATGATGTAACCACCGTGAACGATCTTGAAAAGTTCTGAATTTTTCTTCCACCACCAAGCAGAGATAAGAACAAACACTTTCTCTTTTGATGATTCACCGGAAAAGTCAATTTTTACGGTGTTTAGTTGGATACGTGTCACAACAAAAGCTCTACTCACTATTAAAAGATATAATCAGCGAGAGAGAGTCGAAGCCCAAAAGAGGGAAACTTTTTTGTTTTGAAAACATTGTGTCTATATATATGCATTCAACAAATATTGTAAAAATTCAACTGTTGAAAGAGAAAATTTGTGGCCTCGTGTTACTACATGTCATTTCATGATTGGGTAAAAAAATTATCATTGACTATATAGATTACTTTTGATTTTTATTCTCACTCAATATTTTGAAAGCAATTATTATATAATAAAACATTTTCTAAAAATATTAAAGTTATATCAATTTTTTTAATTATCTTTAAGTAGAAAATATTCTCATTTCATTTAGATACAAAAAAACATTTAAATAGAAATGACTTTTTTTTATTATAATCAACTATTTTAATGTTTTAATCTTGTTAAATGGAATAATAAAATGAAAAGGACAAATCTCTACTAAATTTTTGCTCGCCTCTTTAAGGAGGCAAAGTTGACACATTAAACGTTTGACATTATGAAAATAGTAAAATGAAAAGGACAAATCTCTACTAGATTTTTGCTTGCCTCTTTAAGGAGGCAAAGTTCGACACATGGAACGTTTGACATCATTCTGAATATCTGATTCCTCAACTTTGCATGTTTCTTCTGTCGTGAGTAGTAAATTTAGAACTTGGAAGAAACATAACGGGTTGTTTTATCCTAACATGTATTTATGAATAATCTTGCTTTTGCTTTCGTTGTTTTTGGATCAATGTAAAATTATTTATACTTAAACTAGTGGTTTTCCGGCCCGTAGGGCCGAGTTTTCTAATTTTAATATGGTTTTGCGGTTAATATATATTTTTACCAGAATATTATTTCACAGTATATTAGATAACTAAATATTGATCGAAGATATGAAGATAGTTGTTAATTTGATAATTAAGTATACAAAGAGTAACACACTCGAATACAAAAAATTAAAACAATAGATAGCTAATATATAAGTCATCATGCATATAATTATCTTTGTATCATTGATAAATATTTACGATAAATATTTAGTTATCTGCATATCCTCAATGACGCCTGAGTGTTTTTACCACAACCTAATCCCGAACTGAAAAAACCGAAATCACATTCAAACCGTTACACAAAACTGATAAAAGTGTGCTTGATTTGATGATTGGATCGAGAAGGCTGGTATCATCATCTTCGTTTAGTTGTTTGAGCCTGACGTGTTTTGCTTGATTTATGTTAGGGTTTGACCCGTCCTACGTGTGGAGGTGAACAATTTAACGAATAATCATAGTAGCCAACATGATATCTACTAATAATAGTAATCTCAATTAATTCAAAAGGGTGTGAATCTCATTAAGTTGAAAGGTTATATCTTTTTAACATTTAAAAATGTGTTTTTTGTTTTAAAATAACTTTTTGTATTGAAAGAATGTGACCATTTATATTGAAAAGTTGTGACTCTTCATATAAGTATTATTTTAAAAAGAACAACCTTTAAATTGAAAAGATATGACTTTTCAAATAAAATTTTGAAAATCTATAAATAGTTTATGTCCATGCCTTCTCAAAGCATAACTTTTTCTAATCAAATAAAAAAAATTAATATCCAACTATTCATTTGCTTTCCATGTTCTTGGTTTATGTTTTTGGACTCCTTTGTCAAACCGATTTTCTGTTCTAATTAGCCAGGGAGCCTAGGGGTGATGAAGCTAATGACAACGTTGAGGAACTAAAGAAATCAATGTAGATAGTGTTCTATCCTTGGCTATTATGCCTCTCTTTTGGAACACTAAAGCAAAACCAAAGTATCTCTAGGAAATACAGATTTATGTGACCTTAAGATGAACAAACATACGTAACTTCTATAATATTTTACATATGCCTGCGACTTAAATCCGGAACCGATTAACCGAACCGGAATCGACCCAATTTTGACCGGTTCGGATCGGTTTCGGTACAGCCAATTATAACCGACGGGTAGTGAATTAAAAAACCATGGGTAACGGATCGGATCCAGGTTTTACCCAATTTTTTCGGATACCCGACATAACCCGAATCAAGTAGCTAGCTTTATGACCGTTACAAGTAACTAGCTTTAGGTTACCTTCTCGAGTCGAGACAATCCTTGCACGCCTGCTTCCTCTAGACGATTGTCGAGAGAAACCTCAGTTCCCAAAATAAAAACCCTAGCTTTTCGTTTCGTATTCCCCACTCTATTATAGCAATCAAAGATTTCCCTACAAATAGAACAACCGTTGTAATCAAAAATAGTCAAGCTGAAACCTTTAGTGAATCATCTTATGTCTCCATCGTCTGCAACTTCTAGAGTTCATTCAGAGGTGAGAAACGATTTCGCTTGTTGATTTAGATATATCGATTAAGTTTATAAGTTATATGGATTTGGATTGTATGATAGCATTAGTATGATAGCTTTGATAATTGATAGTCTTAGATTCTTACTTCTTAGTCTTAGGCAAGTATGATTCCTATTTATTCTAATTAGTCTTAGTTCTTATCGTATGTAGATGGATTCTTCTCCAACTCATCAACAGAACGAAGTCAATCATCAACCAATGGATGAAGATTTGGTTTCAGAAGAAGATGTACAAACACCAGATTCAGGCAAAAGAAACGAGAGAGATGAATCTGGTGGTTCTGGTTCTGGTTCAAGGAAGAAGACAAGGTCTCTTGTCTGGAATCATTTCAACAGACTACCAAACGACTACAACAGATGTAAATGCCGCTATTGTAGGAGGGAGATGAGCTGTCCAACATCGTCTGGGACCTCTAATCTGATTAAGCATATCAATGCTTGTAGGTCATACATGGCATGGAGAGCTGCAAATGCATCCAAAGACCAGTCACAGTTAACTCCTGATGAAGAAGGTAACATGACTGTTGGTAAGGTGGATGACAAAGTGTTCAAAGATGCTACCAACGAGATGATAGTCTTAGCCGAGTTACCGTTTAACTTTGTGGAAAGCTTGGCGTGGAAACACTTCTGCAACAAAGTTCAGCTGCAGCCGCCTGTGTGTAGGAAAACATGCACCAAGGAGATTGTGGCTTTGTATGCTACGAGGAAAGTTCTTGGACTGAACAATCAAAGGCTCTCTCTCACAACAGATATATGGACTGCTCCCTACACTGCGGTTAGTTACATGGCCATTACTGCTCATTTTATTGATTCAAGTTGGAAGCTTAGGAAGATGGTGATCAGTTTCAAGAATGTTGATGATTATAAAGGGTCTACAATTGCGAGAGTCCTTGTAGATTGTTTGGCAGATTGGGATAAAGTCTTCTGCATCACAGTTGATAATGCTACAGCCAACATGTCAGCCATGAAGAATTTCAAGGAAGAATTCATGAACCAAAGTGAAGATGCACTGGTTTTGAGTGGTGAGTTCGTACATGTTAGGTGTGCGACACATATCATTAATCTGATTGTCAAGGACGGGTTAAATGAGGTGGATGATAGCGTGAATGCCATTCGGAATGGTATTCAGTACGTGAGGTCTTCAACCAACAGGCTGAAGTCTTTTGAGTTTCGTGTTGATACGGGAAAGATGACCAGAGGAAGCCTTCCATTAGATGTCAAGACGAGATGGAACTCGACGTATCTGATGCTAGACCAAGCAATCAAATTCAGGGCAGCTTTCGAGAAGATGGAGGCTGAGGACAAACCGTATAATGACTACTTCCTGGAGCTTGAAAATGGGGAAAAGAGGATTAGACCAGCTTCTACAACAGACTGGGAAAAAGCTGAGAGGTTGGTGCACTTCCTTGTGGTGTTTTACAATTCAACTTTGATGCTCTCTGCTTCAAAATCCATTACTGCGCACAAGATCTACAATGAGATCGTCACCATCACTAGGAATATCAGTAAGATAAGTTGTGCACCAAAGCTTTGACGGTGATGGGGAAGTTGAGGAAGTATTGGAATCCATTTGTGGATGGAGCTGAGTCTGAGAGTGGTAAGTCTGAAAGTTGTAAGATGAATAACTTGTTGATTGTTGCTACGGTTTTTGATCCAACAAAGAAGATGAACTTCGCTAACCTTTGTTTTAAGAAGCTTTATGGAAAAGAAAGCATCGAGTATAATTTTCTTTCAGACTCAGTTATGGAGATCTTGAAGCGTTTATATGATGAGTACAATCTTTCAAGTGGTGGAGGTGGAGGTTCAAGTGGTTCTCAGTCGCAAGGAGGATCAAGTGGAGGTGGAGGTTCAAGTGGTTCTCAAGAGAGTGGTGCAGTTTTCCAGAGTCGAGTTATTGGCAATGGTATTGGATATGAAAGAATGGATAATCTATACGAGGAGCTTGTGCAAGAAACGGGTACACAAGATTCTAGTGATGAGTTATAAGTGTATTTGAGAGAGAAGGTGGAGGTTACAAAAGGTGTTACTGGACTTGGAACCGAGTTTGATGTTTTGTCATGGTGGAGAAGAAACAGTGTGAAGTTCCATGTCTTATCTAAGATAGCTGCTGATATTCTTGCGGTTCAAGCATCATTTGTAGCATCAGAAAGTGCATTTAGCACTAGTGAGAGAATTTTAGATCCATATAGGAGCTGCTTGACACACTTTATGGTCGAGGTGTTGGTGTGCACGGAACAATGGTTGAAATCCGAGATTCATATTAATGAGAAAGGTATTGTTACAATAGAGCAGATACTCTCGGATGTGGAGCAACAAGATGATATTCTCAGAGGTATGATTCACCTCTTTTGAACTATTTACAATGTGATATGGATGCCTGGAGTTAAGGTTTAGAATTAGAACACTTATAGGATTCTGTTTTTTTTTTTGTTCTTAGCGTTTGAAGCTGGAATCAGCCTTGAATACGACGTGGAGGTTGGACCTGTGGTGTGGAGACTATGGAGTGTGGACGAGTGGGAGCTGCTGTGTTCTTTGTTTAAGGCTTTAAGCTTTGTGTTCTTTTCTTTATGTTTCTGGTGTGATTTGTGTTCTTTACTAAGACTTCTTTTCTTTATGTTTTTTGTGTGATTTTCTTCTGTTTAAGACTTGTTTTTTTATGCTTATGGTGTGATTTGCTTCTGGCTTATGTACTTTTATTTTATGTTGTGATTTGCTTTTGGTTTATGTTCAATCTCATGTTTTACTTTGACATTTCTGTTAATGTTTAATGAGTTTGTTTCAGTTACAGTACTAATGTTAATGTTTCAGAGTTTGTTTATGGTTCCGGTTCGGGTAATACGGATGATTTCGGGTAGTAAATAACCGAACCAGTTAGTATCCATTGATGATTTCGAGTAATAAATAACCAAACCGATTAGTACACATTGATGATTTTGAGTAATAAATAACCGAACCGGTTAGTACCCATTTTTCGGATTGAATATGGTTACTTTTATTAAAAAAACCGAACCGACCCGGAACCAGTAAGAACCAGTCCGAAACCGAACCGTAATTCTGTAAGTAACCATTGGATACAATTTCTTAATAACCGAACTACCCGGAACCGAATGAAACCGACCCGGAACCGACCCGAATACCCGAAATCCCAGGCCTAATTTTACAGAATTGAGGAGTTACAATCTGACGATTATTATTGTTTGCTTTATTATCTAATGATTCATTCTCAAACAACACATACTTTTTAGAGTTACCATCGATGTACTTTTTCAGAATGTTATATATTGAACTTTTTACAGTAGAAATTTCTTTAAAAAATCTACTTGGTTGCTTTAGTATTCATGTCTATCTCATTTTCTATTAGTTTTAGTTTTCATAAAAATATGACTTATGGTATTCCTTATAATCTCTATTATTGAAGATTAATCTATAAAATGCAGTCAGGAAATCAAAGTATAATATAACATATAATATATATGAAAAACAATGAGTTTTGGTTAGAAGTCACAACTGGTGTATATATACTGATTGAGATAGTTGTAGAAGACATGGTAGCTGAACTGAAGAGGACGAATTGATGAAAGTCATAAGTATGAATCATTGCGTCAATTTATTGCGAAAAAGAAGAATAAAGACGACGGTTTCTTCAATTTGTTTTGGGTTTCAAGTATAAACTAAAATCAAGCCTACTACAGTGAAACAATAATCGAAACAACTGAAAAATATAAAAATTATATTCATACTGACGTGGCACAAAACCTCAATGCTCCTTTACTGAAGTAGAGGATTGTGGAGACAGATATTTCTACTTGTAAAGATACTTGTCTTTTACGAAAAGTTTTCATTACTTTTCCAATGATGAACAAGAAATATACAGTACAAATCTACTATTATGACAAATTAACTATTATGGAACGACAAGCCGTATTCTCTTCTAGGCCTACACGTTATGCATGCATGCGTTTCTCACTTTCTTTTCACCGCAAAGCACGTATTATCTTCCAGCTTCGAGTACAAATAGTCGTTAGTAAAACGTGTCCAATGAACCCTTATCTTTTTGGGGTCCAAGTTCAGTTTCACTTTTGCGTCAAAAATTTACAGTTACATTTTCTTTTGTTCGAATTTATTAATATTTCCAATTTAATCATCAAAATCAGTTTTAATATTATATTACACAATACGTTTTTAGAGATAATGATTAACCAGAGTAAGAAAAATGGTAATGGTGCATTATCGCCACTATTAAAGTATATATAACCCCACCTGCCCACGAAATGGAATCAGAAATACAAATACACCGAAAAAAGTAACTAATAATATTATTACTTATATTAAAAATGGAGAACAAAGAGAAGAACATCAAACAAGCTCAAGAAAGTTGTAATCAACAGTGGATGAGTTTACAATCCCAACGCGTCCCTGAGCTTAAACAAGCCTTAGCTCAACGGCGCACACACGAAGGCACTGCCGACGCTGCCGCCGATGATAACAAGCTCCGTGAATTAACACAAAATATCATTGGAGATTTCAAAAATTACGCTGGAAAAAGAGCTGATTTATCTCACCGATATAGCTCGAACTATTATGCGCCGTCGTGGAACACTCCTTTAGAGAACGCTCTTATTTGGATGGGTGGCTGTAGACCTTCTTCTTTCTTTAGGCTCGTTTATGCTTTGTGTGGGTCCCAAACTGAGATTCGCGTTACTCAGTTTCTCCGCAACATCGACGGCTACGATTATTCAGGTAAGGGTTTCACTACCAGAAAATAGGCTATTTCTGACGGACATTCTGACCGAATATTTTTTCGTCAGAAATTTTTGACGGATTTCTAACAGATTCT
>JABAYD010042206.1:0-15252 GCA_014822095.1 Diplotaxis tenuifolia | reverse complement strand
GAATCAAGAGGAAGAGAAGACCAAGGTCGCAAACAAACCAGCTTCTTGGTTTAATGTGATTTCAATTTGTTTTTAATTTAAACCAAGTAAACCAAAGACAATTAGGATTAGTTTTCCAACTTGGTTTATGATTTGGTTTTGTTTGATTTCGTTTTGGGTTAGGATTAGATTAAACTAAACCATCTTGGTTTAGGAAGTAGGTTAGACGTGGGGGAAGGGAGTTCCTTATTTAAGCAAGCCGCCAAGGCCAAAACAAGTTATGCAATTTCTTAATCAAAGCTTTCAAGCATTTTCGTCTCTTGCTTTCTCTGTTCAGCATCCGAACATTGACTCACCTAAGGAGAGGAATCTCCTGTGAAACCATCCTAGACTCTACAGGGCGCACCTGTGTTTTGGAGTAGCTACACATCTCTTGATCCGCCCATAGATCTTGAGAGAAGTCTCATACAACTCGCCTTTTCATCCACCTTCAAGTGATCTAGGACGCACAGCCTATCCAAGGCCGTACCACACATCAAAGCTGAAATTAGTCATACAAATATCAGAAAAACCCATAACCTTTTACTCATAATCACAATTGACGAACACCTCAACAATTCTAAAAATACTAACATTATATGAACATCCGATGTAAAAAAACCATACACCTCTACCCCATTTCTACCCCATAAAGAATCTTTTTCTTTTATGCGTGCAGAATACTCATAAAGAATCTTTTTTAGTAACTAACACAAGTACTAAAATATAGAATCTTTATTCAAGTTAGCTAAGACATTATCAAAATTAGAAAAATTCAGATAACAGAGACATGAGTTCGACATTCTAAGTCCAGTGACGATTTCACCGTCGTATGTTGGAGTTATGTTAGCCACTTGTTACGGAATACAAGTTCATAATACCCATGTCCCTTTCACTACTCATATGATTCACTAATCTTGTTCATGACTCAAGACTTTTTCACCCAGTTCACGGCCGCAGCGCGCTCTACCTCTGGGGTAGATTCAGAGATCCACAACATCAACTATGAAGTATCGGAAAACACCTCCGATGTGGTTTACAAGATCATTACTCTCTCTGTCATGGGTATGCAAACCCTAGAGAGTATCCAAAGAGCTAATACAAGAGAAGTACATGGCTAAGAGCTAAGCCTAGAACAACATATCTCTTTCTAGCTTACTCTTTCTCTCTAAGAGACGTCATGGAAGCCCTAGCCTTCTAGAGGCTCAGCTTGGAGGCTTCAGCCTCCCTGAAGCTTAACTTGGCTTGACTTAGAGATCCCTGCCGTGATCTCTCCTTACTTGTATCAGCACTTAACCTAATGGGCTTCAACGATTAGGTCCATAGGTTGTCCGCGCATAAATTGTCCAAGCCGGCCTAAGTTGAAGATGAGCTTGACCAAACTTCAACAAACTCCACCTGTTTGGTCCAAGTCCATAACCCTTCCTTTATGCCGACCCTTCCTGATGCTTGAGAAAGCCTGCTCATGTTCTGCATCTCCTTGTCTTCTCTTATCTTGTCTCACCTATCTCAGCTTCATCTTGAGCTAAGCTTGAAGCCCCTTCATGATCTTCTGTAAACCTGCATAAGCTCACACTTATACACCACAATTGCTTCAGTAGATTAAACACTTAAATCCACTTAGCCCCCTGAATGAACATAAACATCACGCCTGATAAAAGGTATGTGACAATCCCATTGTCATTTTGAATTTCCATCACCTTTAGTTAATGTCCTGAGTTTCGACTTCAGCAGGTACACTCCAAGTGTCAAGCTCAACTCTTCATTGACGTTTGTGTTACTTTATACTCATCGTGAACCTATCAACAACACAATCTTGCTGTCAAAATCACGAACCTGTTCAAGTGCTTGAACAGAAACCTGAACTTCCTTCTACAAGTTGATTTCCTCCTTGGCCTTTCGATTCCACTCATGCGCATTGAGCCTTGAATCAAAATCCTTCCATTATATGCAACAAAACCTTCGAACCGTATATGATTCAGTCCTGAAACAACCTCTAATTCTCTACCTGTTTAAGACGTTGCAGCCTTGTACACCTTTGTACCGATGTTACTCTGAACAGATGACGCCATCCAACCATCACTGCTAGACAGAATTTCGACACAACCTGGTGAGACCCCCATGCTTTAACAGAACCTTGATGTCACACTGAACCCTTTAGAATCAACCGCAAACCTTGAAGTCACTCATGCTCCATATCTCTGAAACAGTCTTTGACTTACCCTTGATGTTCTTGAACATACTGCACTTGAGCATCACTTTGTACCGCTGCACACTTAGCATGACACGCCGCTTAAAACCACATGATTAGGAAGATTATCGACACAAATATCTTTGCTCCACCATCTGATCAAACTATTCTGCAACAACAGAACCTCCACTAACAGATTTAGACACCACTGCTAGTTGAATTAACTGAGCCTCATACCATCTCATCCATGATACGCCTTGGCTCTCCTCACGAGCTGCCTGTGATATATTATCTAGAATACGTGATATCCCACCTTTACTCAGCTGTGAATCCATTCCCTCAATACCCTTCTTGTACTGAGATGTCTCCAATACCGAAACTTGTGCATCACCATTAACGACTTGAACACGCTTGTTACTCATTGAACTTGCAATTAGCCTGATAAGTACCTGGCCACCAATGAGTCTTTGGTCATTACCTAATGGTCTTCCTTGAGAAAACTTCCTCAGTACTCCTTGTGATGCAACCATATATCCAAAACTCTACCGGTTCCTTTTTTTTTAAATGCAATCGGTTTTGCTTTGCATTTAAACCTCCATGAAGCTTCTTTCAGATTCATGACTTCAGCTTAAGATGAACCTGCTTGTGGAGAACAAGTTTTATCCTTCCTGAGATGGGCAAACTGTAAGACAATTCCCTGCAATGTCTTCTGACAGTTCTTACTTTGCTTCATCTCACCATTCTTCATCTTCACTGCTCAATACCTCAGTTTACCTAAGTACTTCACCACGTGTTATCTTGCATCATACTTGGCTTCTCTGTATCAACCTCACTGCAGTGTACTCGTGATACATATGCCGATTTCACTTGTCTCGCCTACGAGTCCCTTTATGTAAGAATCCTCTTACAACTTCTTATGATGTGTATTGTACTTGTTAACTGATCTTGACACTTCCTGGCCTGACACACTGAACATATCCACGACCCTCTTATCATGGTATAAGTTATCTTTCAGATCTTACTTCCTTGAGCTGACCAAGTTGCTAACCGAAACTTCTACCCTTCAGCTGAACCAATCAAGACATCTTCTAAACCAGTAACTCATTCCACCTGGAATCAGATTATATATATCCCTGATGTATCAATCTCTATATAATCTCAGTGGCTCCACCTGAATCAAATAACCTTTAGACGTACCATGTCTCTGGGAATTAACCAAGCTTCTGCAACTGTACGTGGTTTCCTGATGGCCTTTAACCATATCTCTCATTATCAACGTCTGTGATACTCCTCAGATAATTACTTATAGCTTATCTTGTGTCAAAAATAGAGCCCATGGTGAGCTTCTCCAGCTATAATTAATCTTGAACTCAGACTTGTTCAAGCATAAAGTTCCGACCCTGTCAAGTCTGCAAATTTCTCCTTTTGCTTCTGAGCTTAGAATTTTGTCTGAGAGCTCCACCTTGACCTATGTGGTCGTGACACCAGACTGGTGTCCCATACTTCCTCTGAGTTTATCATCTTGAACTTCCAACTCAGACATCCATGAAAATTCCTTTAAGGTATAACTCACACACGCTTCTGCTAGCTGTGGTAGCGACTTCCTGCTTCTTGAATAAGTGTTGATTACTGTTGTCTCATATCCTTCACTCTCATGATTTCAATCAGTCGTAACAACCTGTTCAACCCGATTCTGCCTGCACAATTTCCTCTACCTTTGACCAGAATCTTCAGACTAAGTCTAACCTTAAATCGTCTTTCCCTGTAGGTTTTCCTGTCATTCGCACGACTTCACTAAAGCTGCTCCATGTTGTTACCACAAATAGCCATTTGCTCCAACATACCATTTTGTAGGCTTTTACACACGTTGTCCTTGCTCTAGTTGCTTCTTCGTGGAGGTACAACCTGTCTTAGTCACACTAACTTGGTGACTTCTCTGGGTTTTTTCTAGTAGACATAAAATTTTTCCTCCCATGCACCCATGAGCATGACTTGAACTGATCCAAACAGAATCACCTCTGTCTCATCACCTGGTTGTCACACGACAACCAACCGGTGCAGCTACAAGATTCGTTGGTCATGTTTTGCAAAGATAATCTACATTCCTTGTGATCCATATAAACTTTCAGTCCTTGAGAGATTGATGACCTTTGATTATGTCTTCTTAAGCTTAGCTTTGATTTAATATGAGTGTGTCTTTAACTTGAGATATGCTCCATCCCAGACAACTCAAATCACTCTCCAACACTGATCACAAAACACACCCACCTGTGCAGCTGTTCTTACTGCAGCATACGCAGGTCTTCCCTTTCTTGCAACCAACTGCTGCGTCCCTTGCAAGTCTCTCATCATGATTTCACCAACCTGAAACAACCACGTGCATTGAGATCTTCCACTGTGAACGTTTCTTCCTCTGTCTCTGAAGTTGTCTTTGTCTACCACATACAAACGCCATCTGCTTCTTTCCTTGATGATACCTATCTTTCAGCATCATTCCTGGTTCGTCACACTTGATCATGATGATGTGATTGTGATTACAAATCTACTGATTCTTTTTCTCCAGAATTTCCAGCTGATGTCAATGCTAACTTGAAGCTCTTCCAGAACTTGAATCACCACTGTTTCAAACCAGAAGCCCTTTGACTCAAACCTTATACAACCTCAACAGCCCATAGACACCAAACTTCTTATTCTGAGAAATTCCTTTGTAACAATATGAATGAACACCATGTCTTGAACATCTCTCTGAACCGCTGTTATTGCCAACAGATCACGCCGCTTAGCTCAATTCGCTAAGAAGACTTTCGACGCAAAGAATCCCTGTTCAACCTCTGCTCAAACAAATAATTACCTCTCTGCAACTGTGATACCTTGTAGACCCATTTGTTTCCCCTCATGTGCATGAGAATCCAAAACAAACTACCACTGAATCCCTTGCAGAAACCCGAAGCTTACATGCTTCTATCCTGAATCAATCTTGATTTGACACTGTCACCTGTTCAGCCGAACTCCGCCTTGAGAAAGTAACTCCTCGCTCTCGCAAATTCATACCAGCAGAAAACTATGTGTTACGCCAAACACATATCTGCTTAGAAAACCACACTGCATTCCCTCTGAAAATAGCAGCCTTGTAGTATCTTCTTCTCTAAACATCTACCCAACCTGTAGACTCTCATAATCACCACATCAATGAACCCGCATGATTTGATTTGCTTCAACCATCTGCAACCCCCATCATGCTGACTAAAGAATACCATCTGATACTCGACCAGACATGTAAACACTCATCTCATTCAAGGTTTTAAGGCGTCCCCTAGTTCCAAGAATTTCATGACATTCCAAACTGAAATTAGAACACCACTTGCGACTGATATACCTTGTAGATCGAACCCAAAAAACCCTCACTGATTCTTCTAACAATCCCATACAAAACAAGTGCGAAACCCTTGTGTCCCACCATGCTTCCAGTTCTAATTACTTGCAGAACATGACGAAAACCCGAAACTCCAATGCATATCGTCACACATGCATTGTGACTGGCAGATCTTGGACAGCTCTGAAACCTCTCTTTCTTATGCTAGCAGTCTGCCACCATCTTATCTTGTGAGTAACCTGAAGTCTTTCTCACATAATAACACGTTCTTGCACCCTTGGAGAACTCTAGAGAACCCTGATTTCAAAACTTGAAATCATATCAACCGATTCAACTAACTTCTGAATCCTTCCTCCATAAACTTGTGCAACTACAGAAAAGAACGTGCAACAGGTTTCCTTTTTCTCTTGTAACCGAAAAACCTCTTTAATCTGATCTGATTCCCACGTGTATAGAACCACATGACCACCCGCTTCCACTACACCTTGCGAGTTTCTTCTGTCTCGCTTGGAAGCTTCTTCATATGTCTCTTCTTCTTTGAGACGTGGAATCCGCGAATCGATGAGTCTGTGCTCTGATACCACTTTGTGACGATTTCACCATCGTATGTTGGGGTTATGATAGCCACTTGTTACGGAATACAAGTTCATAATACCCATGTATCTTTCACTACTCATATGATTAACTAATCTTGTTTATGACTCAAGACTTTTTCACCCAGTTCACGGCCGCAACGCGCTACCTCTGGGGTGGATTCATAGATCCACAACATCCACTATGAAGTATCGGAAAACACCTCCGATGTGGTTTACAAGATCATTACTCTCTCTGTCATGGGTATGCAAACCCTAGAGAGTATCCAAAGAGCTAATACAAGAGAAGTACATGGTTAAGAGCTAAGCCTAGAACAACATATCTCTTTCTAGCTTACTCTATCTCTCTAATAGATGCCATGGAAGCTCTAGCCTTCTACAGGCTCAGCTTGGAGGCTTCAGCCTCCCTGAAGCTTAAATTAGCTTGACTTAGAGATCCCTGTCGTGATCTCTCCTTACTTGTATCAGCACTAACCTAATGGGCTTCAACGATTAGGCCCATAGGTTGTCCGCGCATAATTTGTCTAAGCTGGTCCAAGTTGAACACGTCTGATGAACTTGACCAAACTTCAACAAAATAGAAATATGAAACGCAATAAAGCATATGAGTTTTTTAAAATATAGGTTGCTAATTCCTTATCTATGACGAATAACTGATCTTCTATACTTCTTTTTTACTTACGCAAAACCAAAAGGCACTGATAACATTACAAACATACACTTCAACACATACGAAGAAAAACTAACAAGTCACGTATTGTACAACACAACACAAAACTCATCAATCTATATTTAAAAAAAAAATTAAGAACAAACACATTTCCCTATCAAACTAAAAATAATATAGTTTTATACATCGCAAAGTAGTCATATCCCGCGCGTAGCGCGGGCCTACCCTAGTTGTATATAAAAATTTAATATGTAAAAGTAGGAATGTTGAAGTCAGAAACGGTCATGACAGACTCGATGTCTAAAAATTATCGTGGAAACATTTTCTCTCTTTCAAGTAAAAATAAAAAAAAATAAAAACCATCATGTTCGAATGTCTCATGGTCTTGTTTATCTCATCATAAGGCTACCACAACACTTCAACGTCTTGATGGAAGATGAAACAACCTCCGAGTCTCGTCGCCATTGGGCTATGAGACATGCACCATGTCTCGTCGTCCTTTGATATATTGTGTTTTCGGCACTATATATATATATATATATATGTGTGTGTTTCATCATTTGTTTTCAAGATTTTATTGAGTCTTATTAGTCATTTTTGAGTCTTTATAGGTCTTGAGTAGGCATGGAGGCCCTCGGAGAGATTTAAAAGAGTCAAAATTAGTTTTTTAGTAATTTTTAGGTCTTTGTAGGTCTGGAGTGGACATAGAGACCCTTGGAGAGATAAAAAAAAGAGTCAAATTGGTATTTTCCAGCGGAGAAACCAAATGGAGAAACTAGATGAGAGAGCAGCTTCTCGACTGTTAGGGTAAAAAACGGTCATCTCAAAACCAACGGTTAAAACTATTTTTTTACGAACAAGTCATCGAGCCAATCCCGGAGAGGAATCATACCAGACCATTACACGGCTGAGTCATCCACCCGCCCGACGGGCGAGGTGGATTACCTCGAAGTTCACGTTGCCCGTCGGGTGAGGTGGACCATTACACGTTCACCTCGCCCGATAGGCGAGGTGGACCATCACAAGTTCACCTCGCCCGTCGGGCGAAGTAGACCATTACACGTTCACCTCGCCCGACGGGCGAGGTGGATTAACCAATACGATTCCTTTAGCCTATTCGTGTATCCTCTCCTTTCGAGATCTAATCGACCTTGCTCTCGTTCCGTCTCGATTGGAGTCACTGTTGGAACTTTATGGTTTCTCAAAAGAGGTTTGAAGTTTTCGTTTAAAACGGCAATGATTAACTTAACACCTTAAGTTGCCTCGCTATACGGAAGATTCAAACTTCCTTCGGAATCGACGTCGTTTCTTTAAGCCCGCTCTCGATAAATCGTAAAAATGCTTAAATAAAAAAACATCCCGAAAGAGGTCCAAAACACGATTAGGAAGCCCATTTGCGAATTTATGAAAAATCAAGCCCATAAAAGTATGAAGGTTTATCTTTTGCTCACAGTGGGAGATAAATGTAGAGATTTCAAGATAAACATGAAAATCGAGAAGAAATTGAAGTTTTCCGCAAAGAGATAAACTTGACCTTGGGGCAGAACCGGAAAGAGAAACCGACCCAGGAGACATATATAAGGGGAACTAAGGCTAAAGGAGGAGGGGACCGGATTTTAGACCTAGAGAACTCGTGTTAGCTTTAAGAAGATATGACTGGGCGGCTAGACTAGCAAAGTTAGACTTATAACGTTTTTCTATTTCTGTTTCTTGATTCTTATTGTTAGTAAATCTCTGTTCATCTATTTTCATATAAATCTTGTAATTTCATCTTCCTCGATTAATAAAACACCTCAATGCACTCCTCATCGACTTTTTTTTTGTTATTGTTTCTTTTTCGTTTCTGTGTTTTTAGTAGAGAATATGGGGTCTCAAGGAAAGCTACGGTTTTCCTTGCTTTCCTGCAAATTCACTTTCCTGACTTTATGGAAATAGACGGTGTGGATTGCAGCCCCCACAGTTTGGCACTAGAAGGAGGGGACAAAATTCTCTAGCCTAAAAATCGCTGAATGATTGAGAAACAATATGCCTAACCTAACAGGAAGCGACGTCATCTCCTTCAAGGAAATAGCAAAGACCGACCATGTCCAACCTCTCAACGATCTCCTTGTTATCGAGCTGACAATCCAAAATATCGATCTTGCAAGAATATTGGACGATATCATCTTCGAAAAGACCCTTGTGAGAATGAAAATCGATCTGTCTAAAATATCGGAAGATCAACAATGACGCTTGGCGGATTAACCTCTCAGTTAAAGCCAAAAGCATGGTCAAAAACATGGAATTCTTGGTCATCGACTGACCCTCGTCGTAAAACGCGATCGTTGGAACTCCATGGTTAAATTCGATGCAAGCAGTTGCGTCAACTTACCATATATGTCTCAAATTCCCAACATTTGACGGAATCGAGACCATCTTGGGAATCGGAGAATCTCGCGAATTTGTTTTGTCGCAGAATTAAACGAAAAAAATCCATCGGCTGAGATTCTTCCAAAAAGAAAATAAAATCGTCTGTCAGCGACAACGCCCGAGAATGAGACTAAACTGAGCTCTTCTAGTAGTCGCAAGCAGCCGAAGCTCTAGATGAAAAACATGAGCTGGCCTGCGAGCCCGGTGTCTTGGTATGATTAGATGAAGTGTTCCGTAAACAATGCATCGAAATTGGTGCAAACCCGAGAGAGTCTCTGAAAAACAAAGCTCATAGTTAGTTTGAAAGAGAACTTAAACATGTTTGCATGGGATGCGGAAGACATGCCAGGGATCGACATTAAAATCACGTGTCACGAGCTCAACGTCGACCCAACCTTCAAACCCGTCAAACAAAGGGGACGAAAGTTGGGACCAGAGCGTGCCGGCGCAGTCAACGCCGAGGTGGAAAACTCCTCAAAGTCGGATCCATTACAGAATTTTGGTACCCCGACTGGCTAGCGAACCCAGTTATCATAGAAAAAGAAGATCGGGAAGTGGCGAGTTTGCGTTGATTTCACTGATCTCAACAAGGTGTGTCCTAAAGATAGCTTTCCATTGCCAGAAATCGATTGACTGGTTGACTCTTCAATTGGAAACAAACTCTTGTCCTTCATGGACGCGTTCTCCGTATACAATCAAATCATGATGAACCCAGACGATCAAGAGAAAACCGCGTTTATTACCGACCGTGGCACTTACTGCTACAAAGCAATGCTGTTTGGTCTTAAAACGCTGGTGCGACAAATCAATGGCTCGTCCACAGAATGTTCTCCGAACAACTCAGAAAAGCGATGGAGGTCTACATTGACGATATACTCGTAAAATCCCTCGAGAAAAAATGCCATATCACTCACCCCCATGAATGCTTCGAGAGGCTAAATTCCACAACATGAAACTAAATCCTGAAAAGTTCAGATTTGAAGTAGCTTATGGGGAATCCCTTGGATATATCGTCACCTTCCGTGGAATCAAAGCCAACCAAAAATAGATTAACGCTCTAATCGAGATGGCCTCCATGAGTACCAAACAAGAAGTCCAACAGTTAACTGGGAGAATCGCAGCGCTCGACCGTTTCATCTCTCGATCCGCGAATAAGTGTCTACTTTTCTATGACACTTTGAAGGGAAATAAGAAGTTCGTGTGGACCGAATAATGTGAAAAAGATTTCCAACAACTGAAGCACTACATGGCTACTCCCCCAGTTCTCGTAAAACCCATAGAGGGAGAACCGTTGTTCCTATACATCGCGGTATCGGCCATAACTGTCAGCGGCGTTCTCGTGCGAGAAGAATGAGGCGAAGATAAGCCGATCTTCCATGTGAGGAAAACCTCGCTTGATGCGGAAATTTGCTATCCCATGATGGAAAAACTGGCACTAGCAGTTCTGATGCCGGCACAAAAGTTAAGACCATACTTCCAATCTTATACGATCATCGTACTCACATCATTCCCATTGCAAACTATTTTGCATAGGGCCAGTCATTCGGGAAGAGTCAATCGAGAAAATTAGCAAAATGGTCAATCAAGCTTAGCGAGTACGACAACAAATATCGACCAAAAGCTAGTGCAAAATCACAAGTACTCGCTGACTTCTTGGCGGAACTCCCAACGGGTTGCGCAACCAACCAAGAACCCGACTCAACTTGGATCCTTCACGTCGACGGATCCTCGTGTAAACCAAGCTCTGGGTTTATGATCAGGCTCACCTCGCGAACATGAGAAGTGCTGGAGCAATCGTTTCGATTGATGTTCCACGCCTCGAACAACGATGCCGAGTACGAAGCCTTGATTGCAGGATTATGGTTAGCACATGGCCTGAAAATACGAAATGTCCACACCTATTGCGATTCCCATCTTGTCACCAATCATTACAACAGGGAATACGAAGCAAAGGATGAAAGAATGGATGTATACTAAAAAATCGTTCAAAGCTTAGCTCAAAGCCTCGATCAGTTCGCTCTCACCCGAATTCCTCGTGCGGAAAACGCTCAGGCCGACGCTCTCGCCGCCTTGGCATTCAGCTCAGATCCAGAACTAAGCAGAGTAATTTCTGTAAAGTTCATAGAACATCTGAGCATTTGACCGCCCATCATCATAAATCTCATCGAGTCAACCGACGGCGATGGCGAGGAATTTGAAATCCAAGAAGTGCGAGATTCCGAGTTATCGGAATATGGGTTCGACAAACCTTGGACAAAAACAATCCTCACTTATATCATCAACTAGAAATTCCCTACGAAAAATGGGCTGCCAGAAAGGTTAAAAGCCAAGCCGCGCGATACGTCTTGGTCAATGGGGGACTCTACACGTGAAGGTTCTCCAGGCCGCTAATGACTTGCGTCGAGAGCGAGGAGGCAAGAAGGATAATATAAGAGGTCCACTCCGGATCTTGCGGAAATCACTCTGGTGGAAGATCGCTTGCAATCAAAATTAAAAGCCACATACACTATTGGCCAACGATGATCAAAGATTGCGAAAACTTCGCGCGGAAATGGGAAATATGACAAAGGCACTCACCTACCATCCATCAGCCTGCGTAAGTCCAATCCTCCATCTCAGCACCATACCTTTTCATGACATGGTCGATGGATATAGTCGGATCCATGCATAGATCAAAGCACACGATTCTTGCTGGTCCTGATGGAGTTTTTCTCGAAATGGGTCAAAGCAGATTCATACGCAAGCATTAAAGACGCCCATGTTAAAAGCTTCATATGAAGAAACCCAAAACAGTAAGACGGTTTATCTTTTGCTCGCAGAAGGAATGTAAAGATTCCAAAATAAACATGATAATTGAGAAGAAATGGAAGTTTTCTGCAAAGAAATAAACTTGACCTAGGGGGCCGGAAAGAGAAACCGACTCAGGAAACATATATAAGGGGAACTAAGACTAAAGGCGGAGGGAACTTGATTTTAGACCTAGAGAACTCTTGGTCGGTTTAAGACAATAGAACTATGGCGGCTAGACTAGCAAAGTTAGACTTAGAACGTTTTTTTGCTTTTGTTTCTTATTGTTAGCAAATCTCTGTTCATCTATTTTTCCGATTAATCTTGTAACTTCATCTTCCTCAATTAATAAAACGCCTCTGTGCACTCTTTATCAATTTTTCTGTTATTGTTTCTTTTTCGTTTCTTTATTTTTAGTAGAGAATATGGGATCTCAAGGAAAGCTAGGGTTTGCCTCGCTTTCCTCCGAATTCACTTTCTTGATTTTACAGAAATAGAAGGTGTGGTTTCCAGCCCCTGCATCGACTGCCCCCAATATCTAAAGAAAAAAAAGATTCAATTTCGATCAAAAGACATATGGTGCAGACTTTACCGTGGGAGCATCGATCAAAAGACATGTGGACTCTTACTCAAGCAAGTATCTGAACACACTAGTCTTCTCTAATTTCGTTTTTCATTCTTTCTCTCTCCTCTGAATCTTTTTCTTTGCTTTTCTCTTTTTTTTTGTTCTTTTCTTTTGGTTTACTTTATTTTCTTTTCATCTTTCAGAAAATCATTTATGTTTTTTTTTGTAGATGCCAAAGAGAGAGAGAGAGAGAAGGGAATCATAAGCACACATAATTTTTACATACCATATTTGCAGGAGGAATCTGATCTAATTTATACCAAGCCACAAGACAAGCAATTAAGTCAAATTAGGTTGGAGGTCACCTTTGGTTCTTTCAAACATTCTTACCGAGTGTGAGTATGACTGGCATGTGATTCACTTTGATATCTTTAGTATACTTTGCAGTCAATAAATCTAAGAATTGTGCCATAAAGTGATTAGATAATAAGTATAAATGTAAAACGATCATAATCCCCTTCTAGACTCTATAAAAGATTTAGTAAAAACGTAGATAATAAAGTTGAAAATAAAACACAAAATTAGTAAACCTCCCACAGACTTAAACAACATTGTCCCCAGTGGTATACAATACAAGATTAGTGGAAAAAAAATCATAAGGACAAAATTTAACAAGGAAAAACGGTATACTTGTTCGCTGATGGTTAGTGTCGATTGACACAGCTAAGTAGCGATCGATCGATGCTCGTGATGGTTCATCGATCGACATTGAACATGTGTCAGTCGAATGCTAGAGCAAGTGATATACCTTATTATTTACCAGTTTTAGACCATGTTATGGACCCCATTTGGAGTCTATTATGTATGTCTAAACTATGTTTTAGAGTCTTTACAGGTCTAGGTACGTTTTGGAGTTTTGTGGAGCATTTGTAACTTTTTGGATGAAGAAACCTGGAATTGACAAGAATCATCTAAGTTAGAGTTGACATTAGAGGTTTGGCATCGATCAACATTTCCACCTAGGCGTTGATCGATGGATGAAGCGAACATGCCTGACTTTATTCAGATTAGACTTGAAGCCCAAGACTACACATAATTACAAGATTATCCTTGATGGGTTTTACGTAACTTATAAGGGTGTTTGCCATTGTTAGGCAGGAGACCACACTTTTTTTCCGATAGCTTTGTATTGGAACCCTAGTTTCTTATCTATGCATTCTTTTCAGACTATTGTTTTTGATTGATTGATGATGTCTGAGTGGTTTCACCTTATTATATTTAGGGTTCTATATGGTTATTATGATTAAACCCCAAAATATGATTGTTAGAGAATTGATGCCCATTGATTAAAAGTATTCTTAATGCATGGTTCTAGAGTAGCTAACTAGATCCTGAACTTTGGACATTGGATACCGCGAGAGTAGATTCTTTGCCTGATAATATTCTTATTGAATTAGGTTTGTTAGAAATACGCAAGAGCTGATCGACCATTCTTGGTGCTAATCAACTCGCCACAACTATCGATCCACATCGACACTCGTCCGTCGATCAATAGGTTGAGTCCTAGCGTATCATCTCGCCTAAACATCCTATCTATTATAATTCACGTGCATAAACCATAGATCTACATATCCGAAATAACTTCAATCCAAACAATTTCCTTTTTATTCAACCTAATAAACTATATAATAATTTCACCTAGCTTAACCATAAGGATTAATAATTCTATTAGGTAGTAACCAGCTATCTGCGCAAGGTGAAATAGTTTATAGTTTATTTATTGTACAGTGAATTTATATATTTATCGTATAACATTTTTAAGGATGAATATCCTTATATCTATTCGGATTCAGTTAGTTTATCCAGATTTCAGATTTTTACAGTTAGAAATTTAAATCTTTTTTGAATATTTACAAATTTTGGTTTACATTTGGTTAAAATCATTTTGGGTTTGATGTAGATTCGAGTTTGGATGTCTATTTTAATTATGTAGTTTTAATAAAAATCCAAATATACGTAATTCCTTAAGAACAAAATAAATTAAAGAACGCGTAGCTGTCAACAATATCTTAGAAAACATGTAAATAGGATTTGGTTCGTCTAAGGGTATTCTCATAACTTGTGGTATAGGTTGCTGATGGACCTCAAACATGTGGCATTGGAAGGCTAACTAAAATATCTATCTTGTGTCAAAATAGCATCCCAATCGCACCAAGGAAAGGCATTGGAAGGCTAACTAAAATATATATCTTTGTAGTTCTGGATCTCAATAGCCTCCAATATCACCAAAATTCTCCAAAGCGTAACTGAATCTGAGAACACTTTATAATATACTCCAAACTCATATGATAAACCATGGTCTAAAAGTGGTAATACCCATGGTATATAAATTCCTCCCAACTTACCCTCTTCCTTATCCTCAAACAAAACATAGAGTAGTTACTAGAAGAAATATGTACATTCTTAGCACGAAAATATTTTATATTAGGTGTTTCATAGAAAATTCATAAATGATATGTCATTGGCAGCCATCGTAGGTATTCCCTCTACGATAGCATTTTTTCGGGACGCTGTTGGTGTCAAAATCGGTCACAATGGAATCAATGGCTAGAAATCTCCGCAAAAATAGGAATACATTTTATAAAA